>JARJDS010009653.1:0-18757 GCA_030264155.1 Atheta pasadenae | reverse complement strand
TTCCGGAGGAACCCGAAAGGTAACATAGCGCGCCCCCTGCTGTGTGTTCACACTTGATCACGTGATTGGTTCAAATTTTCCCTATGCCGTTGCACATCTTCTAGAGGTATAATCTCTGCACCACACTACTGCAACGACTGCAACCAATGACTGCAACTACTGACGACCACAGCTGATGACTTACTGCCACACACAGCTTACTGCGCCGCGCTGCGCCGCTGGCCACAGCCGCTGGCGCATCTAGTGCGAAAATGGACTGCGTTGCGCTGCGACGCATGCGTATTTACAAATTTCGAGCATTGCCAACCTTATAACTGCATGCACAAAAGTCCCTAAAAATAGTGACAAAATAATCTTGTCATTTTTATGCGGCGGCGTGTTTACGAAAAACAGAAAAATTACCAAAGTTTGAGAGCAAAAATAAAAAACTTAGGGGATGATTTTTAAGTTGATCTTAACTGGAGTTGAAAGAACAACTCTTAAACTACGAAACAAAAATATGAAACCTAAATTAGCACGATTTGACTAGGAGTTATAGCCAATTTTCGGCGGCGTGTTTACGAAAAACCGAAAAATTGCCTAAGTTTGATAGCAAGAATAAAATACTTAGGGGATGATTTATAAGTTTAACTTACTTGAAGATGAAAGAACAACTCTTAAACTACAAAACAAAAATATGAAACCTAAATTAGCACAATTTGACTAGGAGTTATAGCCAATTTGCTGTGGCGTATTTACGAAAAACCAAAAAATTACCAAAGTTTGAGAGCAAAAATAAAATACTTAGGGGATGATTTTTAAGTTGAACTTAACTGGAGATGAAAGAACAACTTTTAAACTACGAAAAAAAATATGAAACCTAAATTAGCACGATTTGACTAGGAGTTATAGCCAATTTTCGGCGGCGTGTTTACAAAAAACCGAAAAATTACCAAAGTTTAAGAGCAAAAATAAAATACTTAGGGGATGATTTTTAAGTTGAACTTAATTGGAAATGAAAGAACAACTCTTAAACTACAAAACAAAAATGTGAAACCTAAATTAGGACAATTTGACTAGGAGTTATAGCTAATTTTCTGCAACATGTTTACGAAAAATCAAAAAATTGCCAAAGTTTGAGAGCAAAAATAAAATACTTAGGGGATGATTTAAAGGTTGAACTTAATTAAAGATAAAAGAAAAACTATTAAACTACAAAAAAAATCAAAGAAAATACAATTTGTATAGGAGATAGAAGCATTTTCCAGTGGTACGTTCTAAAAATCACGACATATTTCTAATTCAAGTAAATGTGATATTTCCTATTTTGTAAAAAAATCAAGTGCGTTTTGTAAATGACTTAAACTTCATAGACCGCGCTCACACATCGCACACTGGCATCAGTCAAAATTTAAAGTGAAATACAGGCACAAATCGGGCATTGTCCAGCCAAAAAATTCGTTCTTTCGGCAAACGACAGACCAAGGTCTTGTAATTCGCGTACGCCGCCCCCGCCCCACCATCTTCCGGACACCGTGGCTAATACTAGTGGCTGCTGTCGGCCGCCGTGTCAGCCCGCGTATGAGGGTTTGCCCCACGATTGCTGTACGCGATGCAAGCGCATAGTGTACCTTACTGAAAAGAAGGAAGTCAATGGGAAAGTCTGGCACACGTTCTGTTTCAGCTGTCGTGAGTAACCCCATCTTTCTCAAGGTAATGGGGGTCTCCAAATTACAAGCGTTCTCTTCGGGCGTGTGTCTGTTGCAGTGAAGTGCCGTAAGCTACTGGATGTCTGCTCGGCCCAATTTCACAAAGAGGAGGTCTACTGCTGCTCCTGCTACAAAGCAGTCACAACGTGTCCCAGGTGTCGCCCCTGTGCCGATCCCATCGAGCCGTGGTGCGCCGACCCTTGCGACTTGGCTGAGTTCTGCTGTGACGAGCTGCATCATCAGCAAAAGAAAGGCCCAAGGTGCACCAACTGCGGAGACCCAATACATGGGGGCGATTGCGCGGAGGAGCCGACCAAACAAAGTGCGGGGCGCAACGATGGGTGTGCGGGAGCGCAGAAACAAACGAGAACAGGCCGAAGCAGCGATGGTAGTGGAAACAGCAAAAATCGGCAAAATGGGTATGAAAACTACCGCAATGAAGATTATAAAACCGGGAAAAATAATTGGGCGTACACTCGTAACAAAGTCGAAGACGGCAACTATTCACAGAAAACCCGGCCAATCTATGACGAAAATAATCCGGGAAGTTCGAAAACTTCTGAAAAGGCGGCTTGCAGTTGTAAAGCGAAACAAACTCGAAATAACACTACCAAAAATTGTAGCTGCGGTGCTGCCACTAATAAAACGCCATCTCAGCGAGCCAGCCCCCAAAGCAACGTTTCGAATAAAAATACCAATGGGAGATCCGGCGGATGTTCTGGAGGCGCAGCTGACGATTTCGAAAACTGCCCCGGACGAAGTAGACGTCGGCCGGGAACGTGTACGCCCTGCCCATTAGATCCATGCGGTGACGAACCGCCATGCGGATGCGATTGTGATCCAACCGATCGGAATACTTGCGGTTTGCGTAACCCGTGTGACCCATGCGCGCCCTGCGGATGTTTGCTTTCATGCAAACCATGCACCAGCCCCTGCTGTTCATGCTGCAGAAGACATCCACCGGTTTGCTGTTGTGAACCCACCAAAAACTTTAAACTCCGCCCCACGCAACAGCTACGATACGTCCCGCCGAAGAACGCTTGTTTGGTACGCCCATTAATCTTGACCACGACTCCCTGGCATTATTTATTTATTAACGCTCCAACCACATTACCCATCGATATTTTTTGATGCAGTGTGTTTGTCTTGTTTTTTTTTGTAGGATGAGTGTATGCGTCCGACTGGTACGAAGCATTGATTTTATTAATTTCCTAACGTACGAGTAGATAGATGAGCCGTCGTCCGGCATATTGCGTTATAACCCAACCGGGGAAAGCGTGCGCAGCCCCTACGCCCCGTGAAATCAATAACTATTACAATCGACATCATTTACGTGACGAGCACGAGTAAGTTTATAACCAAACCACGCCTACTCTAACATAACCTAATCTAATCTAACATAACCTAACCTAATCAAACTTAACAACATTAAAGCCCGTCTCGTTGTAAAGAATCTTGTTACTGCCCGGACACCTGTCATTGTGTCCACCGCACCATGAATGGACGTTACATAGAAACTCTTGCGTGTGAAGAACCGGAACCACCCCAAAATGAGGAGTTTTGTTGCTGTTGTTGCTCCGGAAATAAAAACGGTAATAACAACAACAGCACAGGTAATAATCGTCGAGAAAATTACCAAAGCAGGCCGCCTGGTAATGCAAGTCCAAACCGCAATGGCGACGGCGGTTGTGGCCGCGCTGGAATGGATAATAGCCGCAATGGCGACGGTGGTTTTGGTCGCGCTCCAGTGGATACTGGCCGGGCTGGAGTGGATAATGGCCGCGCTGCAATGGAGAATGGCCGCCGGTATGGCCACGGCCAAGATTGTAACGATGCGCGTAACCAACGCAGTGCACGCACTACGAGCAACAATCAATGTGCCTGTCAAAAAGGACAACAACGCAGCACTCCAAATAAAACGTGTTGTCAGTGCGGACAAGAAGAAGACGAAGAAGAATGTCAACCTTGTTGCCCGCCGTATAAACCACCAAAACGACAGTAATTACTTAACTTAACCCTAATATTAAATATACTAACTAACATCAAACTACTTTTATGCATTAGACCCATTAGTTATCCACCAGTCAAATGTTGCGAAACAAATGAGTGTGGCCAATCCCCGACTGAGCGAATCACCTATGATCCCGCTCCACCGCCCAAGAATCCAAAGTATTGTTCATGCGGCAGCGCCAATCCATGCGAGTGCAATTTGACGCATCGACGACGCGCCGCCATTTGTGAAATGTCACCGTGTTGTCGCCGCTGTGGCCGCAAAGTATGCGTTGGCGGTTTTTGAAATCACAATAAAATTTTTTGGTTTTGTGATTGGCAGGTGTATGCAGCTGAGAAAATCTCCGCAGCGGATGGTGCGTTTCACAGTTCTTGCTTTAGCTGCTATTGTTGCCATAAGCCCCTAGAAGTTACCAATGTTTATGCCAATCAAGGGGAGATTTATTGCAAACGTAATTAATTACACAAACTTAAAACTATTTTCTTTTAAATCCTAACAAAAATTAATTGTTTGCTGTTTTTAATTTTGTTGTAGAATGCTATACAAGATATTTCGGAGTCTCTGGCTACGGTTATGGCAGTACGCTACAATCTGTGCTTTGATTTTATTTTATTAATAATCGAGGAACGTTCCAGATTACGATGAAACGGACAAGTGCGTGTGCAAGGAGTGCATTAACAATTAGCAACGCGAAATGGTGCTGCCTACCCATAACAAGATGGATGATGAATGAGTCACAAGATGGCGGACCGAGAAACACAAAATGCTTGCTAACTGATGCCAGATGCCTATTTAACACAAATCGGATTGAATCTTAACATTAAATAATAACTAATGTATGAATTAACATCTGGAAATTACAAATCAGTGTGACGTATTATAAAAAGCAGCCAATAATTTGTTTCTTTCATTAATTAACCCTACATTATCCTACAACTATAACCTAACATTAAAATTTTACAATTACATTAACCATTACTTTTAAAAGTAATTTTTAAGAAACACTAATTTATATCTGGACTTTAATTAATATTTACGTTTGTTTTGTTAATAAACAATTTAAGTCATTGGTATGAATGGAAGGGCAAAAATTATCGCAAAAACAAAATTAGTTTACAAATTTTTGAACATAACATTTTTAGGTTAGATAGACAAACTGATTAACTTAACTTAACCTAACCTAACCTTACTTAACCTTACTTAACCTAATTTAACCTAACTTAACCTAACTTAACTTAATGTTCAAAAATTAAATCATAACAAAACAAACGTAAAAATGAATGAAAATTAGAAGCTTTCCTTAAAAATGACATTTGACAGTAATTGTCAATGTTATTTTAAAATTGTAAATGTCAAATTAAAATGTGTTCATTACAAAACTCCAGAGAAAACCAGCTAAAGCAACCAGAATGTTGCCAAAAGCCATCAAGAAAATCGTACGAATCCAAACAAGATCAATTGTATCATTCCCGATATACAAAACTAATCATCTTTATCGGTAATTACTAATACGAAACCGCAAATTAATTGAACATAACTTAAAAGTAAACTTTCAGTAATGTTGGGGTCAATGTCATGTGGTATCAACATCTACTGGGAAATATCCTTCCTTCTAAGCTACAGACCCCACCTAAGCTATCAACTTACCTTCTTATTGGCAATAACAATTGGAACTATCACAGCAACAATGACGTTACCTTATCATGGCCGTCGTCGTTTACTAATCTACAGCACACTCAACTTTATACCAGTCTTCATAATCAGCACACTGTTGCAAGGTCTCCACGCCTATGACCTCTTAAACCGGTTATTAGCCGGCACAGCAATTGGAATATTCATTCCTGCATCCATAATCTACGTCAGTGAAATCCCACTATCAATTTACCGTGGACGATACTCTGCAATACTAGCCTTTGGCTACTGGCTCTTCCCTATAGTGTATGCAATATTATTCCTTGAAAATCGACTCTACTCCCTTGCACTTCTAATTTTCCCTTGTCTCTTTATCATATTGGGGTTAATCTATCTACCGGAAACGACCTGCTACGTTTTGCAACGATCCCAAGAAAACTACGCTCGCGAAATTTTATATTTCACCCGCTGTGGGCGATTGGAATTCCAACATAGGGACTTTGAATGTATCAAAGAGTTTGTTACTCATAGTGATTGTTACCACACCGGGCAGAGTATGCGTTATCGAACGCTAATCGTAATTCTGCTGATAACTTTCACCCACTTTACAGGATTTCTGTTCGTTATCGCGATTAGTCGCGGAAGAATACAAAGCGTCTTTGTACTTTACGGCACTGAGACTTTGGCAGCATTGTTGGGTCTTTTGGGGTATTACATATTGGTTCAATACTTAAGACGATCAACAATTTTATTGATTAGTACATTAGGAACGTTTTTTGCAAACGTTTTGTTTTGTCTTTACTTCGCAATGATCCCAACCAAATTAATCCTATTCATCACAGTAGCGTTGTTTTCCCTATCATATTTCCTCGGTTTGGCGAGTATGTTTTTCTTATTAATCGGCGAATGTTTCCCATACAAAACCAAACACATTTACGTGCCTTTCGCTGTGTTTGGCTATTTTTGCGGATTATTTATGAGCTCGTTTGCAACACGGGAATTTTGTTTATCTCTAGGTCCGCTTTTAACTGCACTTTACTTCGCGGTGCATAACTTATTCGCGATTATATTTGCGGCTTTCGTAATGCCGAATTATAAACACACAGGTTTTATGAATATTCAACATTATTTCGATGGAGAAAAATATTCTAAACATTGATACCATTGTAAAATAAAACCCAATAAAATGAAACTTTCATTTACGTTTTTATTGGGCTTTTAAAGGAAACAAATTAAAAATCTGTTTGGACAGCAGTCATAAATCCATTATGACATTATCGGTGGCTTTAAAAACAATAACAAAGAAAACTATAAATCTTCACAACTTGTTGAAATCATTTTTTATTGCTTTCGTTTTGCTCAACTGAGCGCAAATTAAACTTCGGTTTATAGCTGAGATTTTTTTAATTTTAATTTGCAATTGTTAATTATCCGAGTTACACACTTATGAACAAAATCGAGGATATGTTGGCATGTTAGCAATCGAAGCAGGAGTACAATTATACATGCGATTTACCTTTAAAATATCTCCTTTGGATAAATACTCCCTTTGACCAATATTGATATTTTGCACATCTTGATCAACTCTACTCGCACGCACCATTACAGTTGGTTCGCCATTTTTGCTGAAGGCAAGAGGGCTGTAATGTGTGATGGACTCAAAGTCGTAGAGAACGCCGAAGGAAGAGATGACTTCTCGCGGTTGCTTTTCGAAGTTATCAGTTTTGTCTTATTCATAAAACAAAACCAATAACAAACATGCAAAATAATAATAATAAAAAAAAATTATAACAGGAATAAAGAAAAGTGCCACTAAATACTAATTTTTTTAAAGATTATAAGAAAGTACTAACCTTTTCGTAAATTCTCAAACACGACTTTGATAAAATTATCGCGATCATACCGTTTTTGTTCGTGCATAAAACCCAGAACATGCATTAATTCATGCATCACCGTACCACGACTAATACAAGGTCCTTCTCCGATATTCAGGATTTGAACACCGCCAACACGTCCTAGAACTGCGTGACAACCTTTTTCGTTTGTGATACTCACATAATCAGTATCGTTGAGTTCTTTTAGACGAAAACTTCAAAGGAAAATAAAAATTTATAATGACAAATTTTTCCCGAAAAATAGTCACTAATATGTACAATAAGATCAGAAATTATAGAATCATAAAAAAATATTGGTTTATTATGATTGAAATAATTACAGAAGCTGTTTGTCCGAAGACAAACCCTAACATATCCCTAAAAAATCTCCGAAAAGTCTTTTTTGCCCCTAGAGTGACCTAACCCCGTAATTAATTACTAAAAAATAAAACCAAAGAAAAAAGCCGTTTGAAAAACTCACCGAACACAAGTAGTCTGTTGATATTGATCAAAAGCGGACTCAATAATCTTACACTGCTCTTGCGTATACGGTCCCTTAAAATAATAAGGCACGACCCCATCCGGCCACCTCATAACTTCAGCCCTTAACCCATTCTTTCTCTTATTACTAAGCTCAGATTCAACCAAATCACCGTATGGTAAATCATCAAACTCTTCCGGATATTTCGATTGCCAAAGACGCATACTCCTTCCATCCCAAGCATCACCACCGAATGCAGACACTGTTGTTACAGCCTCAAAAAAACCCACCACCGCCACCAACCACAACATGTCTGCTCGTTGGAACATAATTCACTCAATTGCAAATCATAAACTTAATTCTCCTGCGCACCACATCCAAACTCCATCAATTTCACAAACAACCTACGCCGTATTAAACCGCGGACAACATTTTGATACAACAATCACGCAAGCTAAGCTCGAAAGCAATGAAAAAAGTGGACCTACGCAAAATTAAAAAAGAAAAAAAACATCTGATTGTGGTGTGTAATTGCCGAATAATGAAACGAGCCGATGCAAAAACCAACAGGACGAAACCGCTGTTCAATTCGATTCAATACTTTATAACAGCCTATAACCAATTATTATAAATACCTCAACAATGTCAAAGATAATAAAAAATTATCTGCTTCTGATTACGGCTACGCGAGTTTAAAATTTCAATTGTACATTAACATTACGAAAACATGTTGCTGCACAATTAATGCATATTAATTTAAAACCATTCAAAACAAATGAAATAAATAAACAAACTGACATTTATATGCAAAACAAGTTGCATATAGTAAACAAATGCAATAAAAATTAAACCATTACTTAAAATTTAATTAAAAACTAAGAAATTATGCAATAAAAATTCACTTAGCTTATTATTAAATTTAAATATTAACAAACAAAGGCATTTCTATTAAATACAACACGACAATACCAATGGCACTCACCATTAAACATCTCTGAAGACTAACAAATTTAAAATATTATTAATAATAAAAAAAACTAATTAATGCATAAATCCAGTAAATTGCAACCCCTTGCGTGATTACCCCTCATTAAAAAAACAAAAGTACCAGTATTACATAACCCCCAATAACCCGAATCCAATAATAGCAAGTAAAGCGCAGCTGAAGTGCCGCATTCTTGCCGCATACAAACTAAATTGATTTTAATTAACTCTAATCATTGTAATAATATACTAAATTAAAGCTAATCAAACTTACATTTCATCATACAGTCGTTGTGAAACAATTGAAGCGTCAGCACCTAAAAAACAAGAAACAGAAATCAAAAACTTAGAAGAATCTAAATAAAATGGCAGTAAACACAGTTTTGATAGATTTTTCAATCGAAGAAACAAAACTACAAGATGAAGTTTACACCAACAACTTAATAAGCAATGTAGAAAAAGTCTTAACTACTTTTCTCAAAGAATTAAAACCTTTATATGCCACAAAAATCCAAGGCAATGAAACTCACCAAGGTTCGAAAGTAAATGTCTACCAAACCATACGAGGAGCACTGGTTACACTGAGAATATTCAACAATGGTTTGGTTACTCTTAACATTGAATACTTTAAAGCAGATAGTGAAGATGTTATTATTTCCTATGATGTAAGTTTAGTGACTTTATAGTCATTACAGTAAATTAGTGAGTGTTTGCAATGTGTATCATCTACAATTGGTAGTTTTTGGGTATGAATTGTGTGTTTGAATTTATTACGATCAATTAATGTTATTGTGATTTGTTATCAAAAGTGTGTTTACAGCACACAAAGGAGTTGGAGCAACTTGTGAGCACCAATTTGAGTGCGCACCGCTCGAAAATGCTGCCGCCTTTAAAACGCGGCGCGCTGCTTGATGTTTATCTGACTAGTTCAGGTGTGTTGTGATGCACAAGCCTGGTTTATTTATAATTACTTACTTTTTATAAATTAATAATTGTGTTTATGGTTTTTATATTAAGCACAAAGCACAGCACACTTTTGGTTTGTTATTTTATAAAAAACAATTGACTGTTAGTGACAGTCTGTCCAAAACGCTGTCAAATTTTGTTTACAAATTTACCGGTTTTTTTAGTTGTTATGTTTTATGTTTAGTTAAGTGTTTGTTTTTTGTTGTTAAGTTGTTGTTATGAGTTTTGTTTTATTTTTTAGAATGCTAAACTGATCGAACGGGACTTGATCGATACGATTGGCGTTAAACGGAGTCAGGCTTTCGTTCCGATCAAACGATGCACTTTTGATAGATTCTTCCCGAGTTCAGGTATTTTATGTTATTTTATGATAATTGGTTGTACACATCAAAATTAATTAGATTATTAGTGATTATTAGCTTGATTTGTATTTTTATTTACTGTAAATCGCTTCTAACAAAAAGCGACAATACTAATGGTACAGAATGTATATGGGATTTGTTAAGGAAATTAATTTTAAAACAAATTTTCTTTATTTAGATGAAAGATTATTGGAATATGACATCGATGCCGTCATTTTTGAGGATCGTACACCTTATCAGAAGATACAAATCGTGCACTCGAAGAGTTTGGGGAATATGTTGGTTTTAGACGACTTACAAAGTAAGTTGCAACACAATTGCAAAACTAACCTCAAATTTGTAAAAATATTAATTTTTTAGATATATCAGAATCGGATTTGATTTACACCGAGACCTTAATGGCGCGAGGTGTAGAAAACTACAAAGACAAAGAGATTTGTATCCTCGGAGGCGGGGATGGTGCTTTATTGTATGAATTATTGAAAGAACAGCCGAAACATGTGGTTATGTTAGAAATCGACGACATTGTTATGAAAGCATGCGCCAAACACATGCGCTCCATCTGTGGGGATGTCTTAGACACTTACAAAACGACAAATTATGAAGTAATAACCTCAAATATAACAAACGTAACCTCAAAAAACCTCAACTTTTTATGTTGTAGATCATTGTTGGTGATTGTATGCAAACGTTAGATCGTTTTATAACGGAAGGACGTAAATTTGATTACGTTTTCGGGGATTTAACCGATATACCAATTGCAACGAAAGAAGAAAACTCTACTTCAAAACTTTGGGACTTTATTCTTAAAATTCTTGAATTAAGTTTCAAGATTTTGAAGAAGAATGGGAAATTTATGACTCATGTAAGTTTTTTTTATTGTAAAAATAAAAATTCCTATTAATATTTTTTATTTTTAAGGGTAATGGGACAAGCTGTCATGAATCATTGGAACTGTATGAAGCCCAACTGAAAAAACTTGACCCTCCTGTGGAAATCAACAAATCAAAGGCCTTTGTACCATCATTCTTAGAGGAATGGGTATTTTACCAAATCAATTTTGTCGATTGTAACTGACAGGAGGACTTTATGACCATCTTTTACGACAAACACATTTATACTCAATCTTTAATGCACTTACCAATTTATAATACTCTCACTTTTAATCTCTTTGCTTTATAGCATTGTTTTTCTGTTTTTAAGTTTATTTCTATCTTTAGTTTAGAAAATTTGTACTTTTGTTCTAGGGTATGTTTATGTTTATCATTATGTTCTACCTCAAATTGTTTATTTGCGCTGTTTTTAAGTTTAATTATGAGTTATGGTTATTTTTACTTACGTTTTCATTTTATCTATGTTTGCACTGAGTGTTTAGTTTGTTTATCACTGTTTGGTCAATTTATCACAACAAGTTGTAAGATCAATATGATCAATATTAGAACATGTGGGTGTGAATACAAAACTGAAAGTTTTGCAAGTCATATAATAAAAGTTACCAACTCTATTTTCTAGTTTGTTTAAAGTTTTTTTTTTGGGAGGGGGTTGTTTTAGTTTATCACCCTAATAGTAAATACAGTGGTACTTCGACTTACGAGTACAATTAGTTCCGTAACTTTGCGCGTTTGTCAACACGTCATGATTAAATTAGTTATGTTTCTTTTATCTTAAATTTATTATCGCAATCTTAAAGCAAAATATCGTTCACTCAACGGCACGTATCTCAAAAAATTCGTATGTTGAGACCGTTGAGACACTCGAATATCTAGATAGCACTGTAGATTACCTGCATGACTGTCAAAACTGATTTTATAGTAAGAAACCAAAAGTAACCAAAGTTACCAAATAACCTCAAATTTACCACAAAAGTTCTGGATACACTGCGAACAACATTCACGATTAGTAATTACTAAATAATGACCATTTTTAATCGTTTATAACGTATGCCCAATGAAAAACATTAATTTTCTACACTTCTCAAGTAATTTTACTTTTTAACTTGCCGTTAGATTAAAACTAGTGAAATAGTAACTAACCAGAAATAACTAAAGTTACTAAATAACCTCAAATAATCAGTCTACTTTGCAAATCTAGGATTTTAATACAAAAAAGTGTTAAAAACACTAAACAGAAGATGTATGATTAGTAATTACCAATTAATAATCCTTATGAACCAGTTAATGCTCATCCCCAGTGTTTAAACTTTAAATTTCTACACTTTTCACGCAATTTTACTTGCGTACTTGTAGTCACTACGTAAAAACTAGTTTGATAGTAAAAAACCAAAAGTAACCAAAGTTACCAACTAACCTCAAATACCCACGGCTAACATGATAAATTTACCAATTATATATTTTCACACAAAAATCATATTTTCAGCAATAAACACTCAATAAATCAATAGTAATTAAAAAATACTAACCTTTAGTCAACGTTTATCACACTTACACAGCGTTACAACCAGTTTAACAGCCACAAATTCACGAAACACATCGGAGTTGTCACTTGCAGTAACACCGTACGCACAAAGAACGAAAGTAACCAAAAACAAAAAAATCACTAACTTTTTCCCTATATCATATTCAATGAAAGTAGACAACCAACAATACATGTTTTGTTGTGACATCAAAACTCAATTAATATAATTTTTGATCAGAAATCTATCCCAGTTACTATGAGGATGTTTATTCGAGTTTGTTTAAACTCCAAACACAACAATAAATGTAAATATCAAGTACAATCAAGTACACAATACGTGAATACACAATTTCAATTCCAAATATTTAAAATTCGAACCAAAAAAAAAAACACATTTTACCTCTGGTAACTACCAAAACCCAAACCTACACCGCGCATTGTATGTGTAGCAGTGCGCGCCACTTCATACTGCTGCTCCATAGACGAAAACAACTCCTCCTGCTTCTTCACCAAAGAATCCGTCGACTTTTCAGTCACAGCCGACTGCGATTCACGGATTCCCATCAAGCGTTTAAACTTATTCGCTTGTTTTCCTGAGAAAAATAACACAAAACCATCCATCCCATTAATATTTTATAACCTAACCTCAAATCGCAAGATTTAAAATGATTTAAAAGCAAAACCCAATTGAAATTCGAAAGTTTAAAGGATAAAATAACAATTTTGAGGTTAAAAAACAAACAAAACAAACCTTCTTGATCGTGAGCAAACGTAGTCCCCTGCCAAACCTGCTCGCTTGAATTCGCCTGCATGGGTTGCACAACGTCCTGCTGCACATCCTGCTGAACCAAATCCGGTTTTTTCTGCCACAACGCCTTACGCCGTTCCATCTGCTCCCGTAACCGACCAGTAACACCCGGCGGTAATAACCTATCCTCAGTTGTACGATTACCAACACCTTCAGAATTACACGTGGATTGCGCGGATTGGTAAAAAACTAATTTTTTATCCTGTGATTTATTCACGTCAATACCCATTTTCTCTAAATGCGCTAATTTATTACTAGCGCGCTCAAAACGCTTCGAATAACGATCACGTGGTGCATAATCACGATTATCCCTTGAATCCCTAGAATAATCACGCGATTCCCGATCGCGGTAACGTGATTTATCCTTATTCGAGTCTTTATCACGTGACCTATCGTTATATCGACTTGATCCTGATCTATTACCACGCGAATCTCGATAGGAATCTTTACGATATTTATCTCTATCACGTTCCCTATCCCTATCTCTTTCCCTGTCACGATCCCTATCACGATTTCTATCCCTCTCCTTATCTTTACTCCTCGTTTTATCTAAATTCTTATTATTTCTAGGACTTTTTGACCGTGACTTACTACAACTACGACTTTTACTTTGTCTATGACTAACTGAATTCTTTAAATCCCTAGACTTCTCGACTTGCTTCTTATAATCCTGTTTCTGTTTCGCAGGACTGTCACACCTACTCTTAGACCTTGTTCGTGACCTAGACTTTGATAAAAACTCAACATGCCTACTACTTTTTAAACTCTTCGAAGGTGGTGTATGGCTTGGACTCGCTGTCAAACTCTTTGATGAATGTGACCTTGAGCCTTGTGCTTCATTCTAAACAAAAAAAACCAAACATTTCGTTTTATTATTTTTTTATGATATAATTAGTAAAAAAATGATTAATTTTTTTGCTAGTAAATTTGTTCTAAAATTCTAAAAATTCTAAATTACCTGTTGTTGCTTATTTTTGATTGAATTTGTGACGTTGTGTGTTATGTACTCACCCCGAACGATCGAAACCCATTGTCAACGCATTATTCGTCAGCCAGTGCGTTGCGAAGTGTGTATTCGAACGATTGAGCACCTCAACTTTTTTGTCATATTAACAAATAGAGTTAATATCATTATGAATATAACTTACAAAGTGATTGTTTCATAAATTTTTAAATTTAACATAAATTAAGCTACTATTTTAAGTTCAAGCTATGTTTTACAACTACATTTTAACTAAGTGCTCTTTTCATAATTACATATACAATAACTTCAATTGCGTGTTACAATTTAAACTAATTAATAATTACCTCACTGAGATCCATTCCAATATCTTCATAATTATCCACATGATGGGCACCACTACCAATTGATGCTAATTTAGGTTTAGTTCTTTCATGTATGTTCTTTGCTTTGTAGTGTTCAAATGATTCCACTTGTGCTGGCTCCGATTCCTGTCAAGCACCATTTTTCTGGTCATAACTAAGCATTCAGCAGATAGATGTGTTATTAATTGTTTTCTTGTTAATGTTGACAAGCAATTTATTAAGATTGCGTACTGATTTCTTACATAATACCTAGTTTTGTATCATGTTTTATTTTTTTTATTTATGATTTAATTTTAGTTTAGGGAGCCTTTACTTACATGCGAATGTCGGGGCGATTCATCGTAGTCCTCGTCGCTGCGATCACTGCCGTAACTCGCTAGTCCTTCCATATTATTAATTACTAAAAGTTACTTAACACTCGCGTGTTTAGTTTCAGTTATTTTTGTGGATATTCGATAAATTTTGTGAAAAGATGAACGACGGAGTTTGACGCCGACGAACCCACAATGTAATGGCCAGTAATGGCGGACCACAACGACCAATAACGGTCCAGTATTTTTGTAACATGGAAAATGACAGCTGATGACAACCAATGACAACGAAGTGTAACGAATATGCACGATTATTAAAACAATTCATTAAAATCAAATAAAACCAATTAAAAAGCAGTACGTAGCTTAAAAATGATGTATTGTAATTGAAATAATTAATATTAAAGTGTATTTGTTACTAAAATGTTTATAATCGTTTTAATATTGAGTTTAATTGAGATTTTGACAGTCCGGCGACAATACTAATGTTACGCAACGTTCATATAAATATGTGTTGTTTTGGTTGCCTATAGTAAACAATAAATTTTTATGTTTTTTGACAGAAAAATACAAAAAACTATTAGTAATAATAAAACTATCAAAAATGTTTAAAACAAAAGTTGTTCCTAATAACCTAACCTACATTGTACTTTAGTAACATTTACGTTAACACCTACAAATTAAGTTATAAAAGCAAAAATCCATCTAATTGCACTTATAACCAATTAATGCACATCAAAACACTTGAAAATAAAAGCAATAATTATGCCAATCACCACAAACACACTACTTATACTGATAAACACCGATAACACTGATAAAAAACGTGTATGGCATGTGTTTGCAGCATTATAACATAAATTGTATCAATATTTAAAAATAAAATGAACGACAGAGCACTTACCTGCTGATTAAGTGCTTTCACGTGTTGCAAACCAACCCAAAATCATTTAAAACCCGCAATTGCATCAATCAACACCTCAGTTCGTTTTTGGTTGTTGCTGTAAGCATAAAATAATGAAGTGTGTGGGTACTCTGTGCGCGTTGCTAGCACTTTTAGTGTTTGTGACGTCACTACCAACAAAACAAGATGACGTCGAAGTAGGAGACCTAAATTGGTGGAAAACAGCTGTGTTTTATCAAATTTACCCCCGAAGTTTTATGGTAAGTTCCTAAGTAACTAACAGAAACTTAATTTGATTGTAAATTTGTTAATTTCCAACAAAAGGATTCTAATAATGACGGAACAGGCGATTTGAAAGGAATAATCAACCGGTTACCCCATCTAGCGTCGCTAGGAGTAACCGCAGTGTGGTTATCCCCCATTTATGCATCCCCAATGGCCGATTTCGGTTACGACATCTCTGATTTCCGTGCCGTTGATCCCAAATTTGGAACAATGGCTGATTTCGAGCAATTCGTTAAAACGGCCAAAGAACTTAACCTCAAAATCATCATGGATTTCGTCCCAAATCACAGCAGTGACGAACACGAATGGTTCATAAAAGCTTCGGAGAATGATCCAAAATTTTTAGATTATTACGTCTGGGCTGATGGTAAAGTCGATGGAGAGGGCAAAGAACAACCCCCAACGAATTGGATTAGTTATTTCCATGGATCAGCTTGGACCAAAGTCGATGGACTGAATAAATATTATTTACATCAGTTCCATGTAAAACAACCCGATCTTAACTTTAGAAATCCCAAAGTTGTGGACGAAATGAAAGCTATTTTAACATTTTGGATGGAGAAAGGTGTGGATGGTTTCCGCGTAGATACTGTACCATCATTAGTTGAAGCTACTAAAGGTGATGATGGGGTAACATTTGAAGATGAAGAATTAAGTAATAATGATGGATGTACACCAAACGATCGTTGTTTCCTGAAGAACGTATTACAAAGCGACCAACCGGGCACTTTTGACGTTGTGTATGAACTCCGGAAACACTTAGATGAGTACACTAAAGCTAAGGGTGGAGATGCAAGGATTATGATGACTGAAGCTTATACTAGCTTGGAGAATATTAAGAAATATTATCAGAAAGACGATCTAACCCCAGGAGCACATTTTTCGTTCAACTTCCGGTTTATCACGGATGTTTTTGGAGATAGCAAAGCGGTTGATATTGTAAGAGTGATTAACGAGTGGAATACTGCGATTGATCATCAAAAATACACACATAATTGGGTGGTAAGTATTCAACTCAACATAACCTAACTTAACCTTATTTTTTTACCCAACACGAAAAAACAAAAGAACACTAACCTGTTTTGTTTTTTATTGCTTGTTTGTGTAAACAAATAGTTAGGGAATCATGACCAACACCGTTTGGTGAGTCGTTTTGGTCCAGAACGTGCGGATGGTATGATCATGCTTCAAATGATACTACCAGGTGTCGCTGTGACGTACATGGGCGAAGAGATCGGGATGCGTAATGGTGAGGTTTCGTACGAGGACGGTTTGGATCCGCAGGGTTGTGATAGTGGCTCCGCTGAGTTGTTTGCCCAGCAAAGTCGTGACTTTGAACGTACGCCCTTCCAATGGGATAATTCAACAAACGCTGGGTTTAATTCTGGTAAAAAACCATGGTTACCAGTTGGTAGTGAGTTTAAAACGGTTAACGTCCTGGTCCAGCAGAATGTAATGAAATCGCCGTTGGAAGTGTACAAAAGTTTGATTGGCATGAGGAGTATGGATGTGATTCAGAATGGAGAAGTTGAGGTTAAAACTGTGAATGATGATAATGTTGTTCAGGTTGTAAGGTAATTTTTGAAGTTATGGTGATTTTAGATTTTTGTTTTTTTTGGTGATTATTTTTTTGTAGGTTCCAAAATGGTAATTTTGTTATCTTTTTGATGAATTTGGGTGATAAGAAGCAGACAGTGGATTTGACTACAATTGGTCATGCTTTGCCTAATTTGTTGATGGTTTATGGTGCTAGTAGGAACTCGCAATTGCATGAAGGGTAATTGTTTTTTTTTAATTTCATATTTTTGTGTTTTATTTATTTATTTTTTTAATTTTTAGGAGTATTGTGCCCAATGGAAAGGTTACTTTGATTTCTAAGGAGTCATTTATTCTTGGTGCTTAATAATTTAATTGTTAATAATAATTGTTAAATGAAATAATTATGTCCTTGGATTAGAATTTAAAATATAAATAAAAGTTACCGTTTTTTGTTGTTACCAAATGAAAAATATGTTATAACTTTAACACCCTGTATCTTTAAAACTACGCATTAGGCTCACCTGAATCTTATACTTTCCTAAAATACAACTAAATACCAATAACTTTTGATAATTGTACATAATTTTAATTAACCACAAACAATTGAGAGACGTTTTTATAAATTTTGTTTTTTGAACCTAAAGTTTTCGCAGACAAATCAAGATATAACTTTAACGCCTTGTATATCATAAACTAAAAATGATATCAACATGAATTTTTCACAAACTAAAAGTTTGGTTAATCAACAAGATATTTTGATAATCACAATCGATTCTAATTAACCCAAAACAATTTAGAGACGTTGTTGTATTTTTTTTTCTTTTGAAATTAAATGGTTCATATGTAAATAAAGTTGTAACTTTGACACCTTGTATATCATAAACGAAAAAAGATATCAACATAAATTTTTCACTAATTAATAGTTTAGTTAATCAAAAAGATATTTTGATAGTTACAATTAATTCTAATTAACCAAAAACAATTGGGAGACGTTTTTGTAAATTTTGTTTTGTGAACATAAAGTTTTCGTAGACAATTCACGTTAGAACTTTGACGCCTTGTATATCATAAACTAAAAAAGATATCAACATGAATTTTTCACTAATTAAAAGTTTGGTTAATCAAAAAGTTATTTTAATAATCACATTTAATTCTAATTAACCAAAAACAA
>JARJDS010009631.1:0-29096 GCA_030264155.1 Atheta pasadenae | reverse complement strand
CCACCAATTACTGCCCCCTTCCCTCCGCCAAAATTTCACCACCCAATTCCGCACCGTTCGCCCACAATCGCCTTTAAATCGTTCAAACCAGGTTACTTAAATAGTATATAGAGAGGGACTTAGCAACATTAGATGCTTTTATACTATTTAATTAACTGCAAATTAAAAGCATACAACGTGTTCTTATCCCATAATATTAAGAACAATTAGCAATTGAAGAGGGAATTATAAAAAAATCCGTACAAAAAATTAAATGCTTTTACATTTACAGATAAGCATGGCTACACCTGATACCAATCCTTATGTTCCTCCTGTCTCGCACATTCTCGAAGAATTATCCGACAACGTTCAGAAAATTGCTAAGCGATTTACCGACGGTTTAGGCCTCACCGATGATGATTCCAAGAAAGTCAATGTCCCAATCCAAGATGACACCAAGAAATTGATTAACATCTAGATTTATGTCATCAATAAAGTCATTGCTGAAGTACCACCTTTACAGAATAAATACAATTATTTTTTGGATAAATACTTTTGGTGATATTTTCCTTTAAAATATGATATTTGTTAATTCAAACATTAAATTTGACAAACTTTTATAGTTAAGCTTAACAATCCTCACCTACTAATCATGACCTAGATTATCACTACCGGATATCAGAAATCCTTCTCAGTACTTTTTAGTTTACTATTGTGGTTATACTCAAAGCACACGTGACGCCTCCTGAGGGGACATCAGGGTTCTTTCTCGTGCTTATTGTAGAGTTAGTTGCTTATCAAAACAACAAAAGCGGTAAATATTGATGGCAACATTGCTCGTGTAATAAAATACTGCAGGTGTAATGGGAAACATCAAAAATGCATTACCAATCAACTAATATTATGAATATTACTACTGTTACTAATAATTTAAATGCTGACTGTTGATGAAATGTAAATATTTAATTAATAACAATTATTGCAAAATTATTCAATACAATAATTAAATAGCTAACGATATTACCTTTACGAAGACATCACTTCCCCTGATCGTCAGTTGTAGTTTGTACGTCTTTTCGTCGTCACCACAACGAATTCATCCATCATGAAATTGCTGGTCGCTATCTCCATTCTTCTGGTCATCCAAGTAAGTAATGCTTAATTTTGCCTTAAGTTTAATTAATTGGTAAACATTAAATTTAAATTTTCAGTTTATTTTAGTAAATTGTGTTTTTCTTGGTTTAAAGTACAATAACTTGAGTACTAACTATCCAATTTTAATTATTAAAAAAGCATTGAATAGCCAATTAAATTCCTAAATTTAATTTTTTTAAATTAATTTTGTATTTATTATAGTTTAAAAGTTATTACGCTTTAAAATTAAATAATAATTTTCTAAACTTAAACTTATTTTTTTTGTTTATTTTAAAACTAAATATCTCAAAAACGATTTATCCGATTTTAATAACCAAAAATTATTTGAAAAGCTAATTCAATTTAGCATTTGTTTTTTTTAATGTTTAAGCTTTTAAAGTTACAAAGATCTAGTAAAAAGTAAAATAATAAATTTTAGGTAACAAATAAAAATATGATTTTTACTTTAAAATGTTAAATATATCAAACATTTATAAAAATCTCTTAAATATTATTACATAACTGTTTTACTTATTAAATTTGCAACTTTTATCTCATTTTAGCTTTGTTGTAGCTTTAATACAACTTTAGTTATAACCGATCAAATTTAATTTCAAATATTAAGTATGAAAATTTGTTGGTGTTAAATTTTTATTAATTTATTCGCACTTATTAATTGTTTAGAAACAAATGCAAAACGTCTAGTCAGAATAATGGATTGTGCAAGTAAAGCAAAATAATGCAAATTGCATTCAATTGCTGTATTTTTTGCTTTTGAAACAAAAAAATTAATTATGTAGTTTTGGTAATATTCATAAAAATAGTTCATAACTTAATAATTAGTAATTTAAAAATTTTGAGTAAATTAAAATTTGGAAGGTAAATAGTTTGTTATACGTTGTGCAAAATATAATTTTTGTGAAATTAATAGTTAATGAGTTATTTGAGTATAAAACTGGAATATGACATTTATTTTTGATATGTTGGTAATAGACTTGTATGTAATGTTATGTTTAAACTTAAATATTTTATTAAATAAATTAAATAAACTATTAAGCATAACTATTTTTAAATTCCTAATTAAATTATCTATAATTTAGATTTATACGCATCTTTCTATCTTAAAAACTAATGAAAGGAACTTAACCTTAAATTACAACTTTCATTTTTTTTGGTAAATTTAAATTAAAATTAAATAATTACTATATTTAGTATTAAACTTAGCAATATTAGATCCTTTGTATGCTATTTCAATATAATGATCTGTAAATTAAAAATATACCAAGGGTTCTAATCCCCAACCTGGAGGAACAAATAGCAATTGAAGTTGAATTTACGAAAAAAAAAATTACAAAAAAAATTAAATGTTATTACATTAATTTACAGATAAGCATGGCCAAACCTAATATCAGTCCTGATGTTCCTGCAGGCAAGGACGTTGTCGTAGTATTGACTGATACTGTTCAGCCAATTGTCAAGCCCCTTACCGACGTTTTGGGCCTCACCGATGATGTTTCTAAGAAAGTCAACATCCCTATTCCAGATGACACCAAGAAGTTGATTATCATCTAAATCATTTAATTTTAATTTATCAATAAAGTCAAGGTGATACTCCAACTTGGGAACTACTAAGAGGATTTCTAACATTAAATGTATCTTCAAAATAAATAAAAATTAAAAAAAAATTTAAGTTTTTTCAATTTTTGTCGATACATTTTTAATTTTTTGTCATTATCCAAATAATTTAAAACAAAACTATTGGATACTGCTGGTGACCACAAGAAATATCACACCCCTTAGATCAAAAATATCCGATGAGATGAAGATTAACTTCGACAAGGCTATGAAGCTCAGAATGACAAGAAATTCTCCAAAAAATTAAATTTGGCATTTTTTTAGATTTTTTTAGTAACCCGTTAGTACGGCTCTGTATTTTATTTCAAAATTATAAATTTTATAGATAATACTTTGTTTAATAATAATTAATATAACGTTTACAGAATTAATTTACGATAATTAATTATGGAGATATTAATTTTTTAATACTTAATTGAAAAAAATTTCAAGAAATTTTATCATTTTTTCAAACTTAATTAACTCCGGAGGTAATTAACATATTTTAATTTTATAAAAATGTAGTAAATTTAGAATAAATTCTGCGTTATTTAAATTTTATTTGAAATTTTTATAATAATTAATTAAGAAGATATTAATTTATTAAGTTAAGTATCTGAAATAAAAATTTTTGATAAAAATTTCCAATTAGAAAAACATTAATTACTGCAATAATAACAGCGTAACATTAACGAAATTTTGACATATTACACAGAATTAAATTTTTTATAAACTAAAATTAATCCCATAATTTTATCTTTTATAATTTAAAAGTTATAAACAATCAAAGACAATAATTTTCTAATTTTTATTCTCTAATAATATACAATGTGTAAAACATCCAGGGTGTCATATAAAAAATTAGTACAATAAATAAATCTTACTTACTTAAAAACCTAACCTTAAAAACTTCTAAACATTGTACTTACTTACAAAAAAAAACAATTTTAGGTTTATACATTTTCAAAATATTTTTTTAAACATTACGTTATTAATTTATCGGTAAATTGGTAAAATTTTTAATTACCAGTTACCAAAACTATTCCAATGTCGACTGACTCTGTTGATAGGCACGCCTCCTTGATAATAGTACCCGCCTTGAGGCGTCAACCATCTTTGTTTGATCATATCGCTTCCTTTCTCAGCGATCATAATAGTAGGCGCGTTCGTGTTGCCTGATGTAACTCGTGGCATGACTGAAGCGTCGATCACGCGCAGCCTATCAACGCCGTGCACTTGTAACTGGGCGTTAACCACCGCCATAGTGTCAGAGGCGGGGCCCATTTTGCACGAACCAGCTTGATGGTTTTCGGGAGCTGTGTCGTATTTTACAGCACAACGCCAATAACGATCACTGCCGAAAGCGTATTTACTGCATCCTTTAACTGGGGTGCGGTCCACTTTAAATCCATAGCGTTTAAGGGCTAAAAATAAATAATTGTTAATTATTATTTTAAGGGATAGAATCTAGATTAAATTCTCTATAACTTAGCGTTAGAATTATTGTTTTATGTTGTATAGTTTAAAAGATATTTGAGACTAAGAAAAAATTTAAATAATTTACAGAATTTAATTTTTTTTGTTTATAAATATAGAGAATTATATTTAATAACTATGTTTACCTTCGGTTTCAGATAATTTGATACCAAATTTAATTCCTTCAACTAAAATCTTTGTATCTTCTGGATCATCCAAGTATTTAGCGAATATTCTTGGTGGTGATGTGGGGTCATTATCTTTAAGGGTTAGGTATCCTCTGCTTTTAGGGTGAATAACGGTGGGGATCATTTGCACAGATCTAGAATTATTATCGACACGTTCTCCAACTTGTCCGGTTTTAGCGCAGTTAGCTAAAAACCCTCCGAAGAAGAATTGCAGGTCTGGATCTTCACTTTCAGGGTTGGAGAATTTAGAATGGACAAATGCAGTTACTTCAGAAATGCCTAAAATTAATAATTTGCATTAACAATAATATTTCTAGATCTAAACGTAGACTCAGAATTTTATATTTCATTTTTAGACTTAAAATTGTTCAATTATTAAATCTTACCTGTACCACTCATAAGACCGTCTCTGAACAACAAATACTCCATGGCAGTAGCCCAGTTGAGAGGTGTAGAATTTGTATCGTTGATATTAAAGTTTAGAAAATACGCCACGTGGTTGTGAAGATTTTTACCAACGCCTGGAAGATCATGGACGGATTGTACGTTGACCTGTTGTAGGTCTTCTTTAGGACCAACTCCGGAAAGAAGAAGGATTTGTGGAGAATTTACTGCGCCTAAAATAATTTTTGGAGAATTAGTTTTTCGCTTTATTTTTACTTGGAGAATTTGCATTTTTAATCTTTTCGATATGGAAAAATTATATTTTTGTATTTTTTAGATGAAGAATAGTTTCTCCATCTTTTGTTTTTTGAACGGTCAATGAAAAATCTAGAATTTAATGAATTTGTTTACTTACCACCACTAACAACTACTTCTTTACTTGCGTAGATCACTTGCTTGATTCCATTGTTTAAAACTTCAACACCATACGCTGTTTTAGTAGTAGTGTTGATCAAAACTCTAGCAACTGTAGAATTTAGTAAGATGTGTAAGTTACGACGTCCTTTAAAGGGTCTTAGAAAAGCTCTTGCACTACTCATTCTAGATCCGTTTTTGTTTGTTGTTTGGGCGATGGAGAATCCAGTGTGAGAAACACCGTTTAAATCTCTGGTTTTGTATCCTGAATAATTAGAGAATTTGTAGATTTAGAGAATATAGATTAGAAGAATAAGTGAATTGGAGAATGAGAGAATTTATGAATTGTAGGATTTGAAATGAGGAGAATTATAAAATTAGAGTTTTGGAAATGTAGAAAATTCAAGAATAAGAGAATTAGAAGGGTGGGGAATTAAAGAAGAAGAAAGAGCATTGTAGAATTAGAAGATTAAAAGATTGGAGAATTAGAGAATACGAGAATTAGAAACTTTTAGTATTGGAAAACTGAGAAATAGTAGATTAGTAGGTTAAGGAATTTTAGAATTAAAAAATGTAAGAATTGGGGGAAATAATTTGGTAAATAATTACCCAATTCTTCTCCAGCCTTCAAAATAGCTTTTGATAGTGGTGGATGGTACGGAAACTGAGAAACAGTCAACAACCCACCAACCCCATGATAACCCCTATCAACCAGATCCATCTGTTTATTATCTTCACTTTTCAAGAAATAAGGTAAAACTTCCGAATATGACCATCCTTCGTTGCCCATCTGTGCCCAACCGTCAAAATCACCTCTAGAACCCCTAATATACATCATTCCATTCATCACTGATGTCCCTCCAAGGACTTTCCCTCTGGGCCAGTAACATTTCTGTTCATTTTCGTTCAAACAAGCGCCTGTTTCTGGTTCGGTCTGGAAACCCCAATCAATTTCTGAGCCTATAAAGTTCAGAAACATGGACGGTACTTGTGCTCCGGTGGGTTCATCGTGGCCAGCTTCTATTAGCAATACATTCCATTCGGGGATCTCAGAAAGACGACTTGCTACCACTGCTCCCGCTGAGCCACCTCCTACAACTATAAAATCGTATTCTGGAAGTAACGGTGTTGGGTCTGGACGACCGCAAGGGTCCTCGAGGTCGCATTGAGAACGAAGGAAGACTTCTAATAACCCCATAAAGAGCATGAACGGAGCACCACCACATGTGGATGCCAGGGTTGGACCCTGCTGAGTCACAGGGCAATTACAAGACATCTGAAATAAATTTAAAAGTTTAGTTTAATCGGTTGTAACTTTTTAAAGAATTAAGTTACAGTTTTAGGGTTTATTGGGTTTTATAGATAATTTATTTGTGAATAATATATGTTAAATCTAAATATTTATGGTGTAAAAATTAAAAGTTATTGTAAAAAATATAAACAAAAACGTTTTGTAATTCTTGACATTTTTAAGTTTTTTGTGTTTAGTATCAAGTTTCAACAACGATATCTCTTTATTTAAAAATGATATTATTCAGGACTAAACACATTTAAATGTAGAATTTAATTACAAATTAAATGGTTTATAACAATATTGATTTACATAAATATTTGATAAGGTTTTGGCTAAAATAAACAAAAAAATCATTTTTTACTAATTCAAACTAAAATTATAACTTCCAACTTTGATTGCCAATAACTCTAAAACCAATTAATATTTTTACATGAAATTTTCACCACTTATACAAAAATTAATAACGTTTCTAAATATTTAAACCAAAGTTCATTATCTTTAGTACTTAATCATTTATGTGATATTTTCTAATATCGTTTTTTTAAGTTTCATGATTTTCATTAATTATTATTCCAATAACTCACGTTTTTGAATAAATTGTGTCACCCTGTGACATATTCGACGTTCACAAATGCATTTCCAACAAAATAAACTAGCGATTCGCGACCATGCCGTTGTTCTTGTTATTCTATTCTCGAACCAGTCACGGTTTCGTTCTGGTTTTTATCGCTTTCACTTTCGTGCTGAGCGCGCGCAACTTACTCGTCGCATTTAACTCTTTTGATTTATTGCGTTTCTGTGTTTTTGCATTTCGATCTCTGAGGTGTTCAGTTCCCATGCTCCGACCGCAATTCGCGAATACCAAATTGCGCGGATTGTGCAGGTAATTGTATTCTTTTGCGTCGAGACGTTGAGAGATTAGTCTGGAGCACGCTTTGATTTTGTTTCGCGCGGTTAATTGAAAATTGATTCAAATTTTGCGCTTTTTGGTTTTCATTATTGCACGCAATAGAATTTGTGCTGGAATTTAATTTAGATTATAATTGAATGATTACGTAACCATTTGGGGACAATAGAATTGCGGGTTTTGAGAATTACAATATCAGTCAAATTTTTATTGTTGAACTTTGGAGCTTTAGAAGTAGAGGAAGAACATTTTTACAAATTTTTTTTTGTACGCTATTGCAAAGATAATTTAACTAGCTTTTGTTTGAGTTAATAACAAATAGTTAGTTTTGTTTAATTTAATAGTTATAAACAATAATTGCAAGTTATGTTATTGTGTTGCAATAGTTAATTTTATTGTACCAATTTTAAATCGGTATATCTTCTAAACTAATAACAACAGAAAATTAAGTAAAACATAAAAATAAAGATAATTTAATTGGCTACAATTTTTGTTTAAACAATTTTTTTGTATAGTTTATACTTTGTTCACAAATTACAATTATATCACTAAGTAATATTTTTATTACTATTTTGATAGTTCCGACTTTACCACTGATTATCTTTTTTACTAATTAAAATAAAAAATATATCTTTACACCAGCTTATAGATAATTTAATTCTTAACCTTATTTGTTTAAACAATATTTTTGTAATTATTATATTTTATGTTTAATTCCGAAGTAAAACAAAATATTTTATTCTAACAACACTAAAATATTTTTTAGATTGTAAATCGTAAATTAAATTTATAAATTACAAATTACGGAATTCTAATAATTCTACATAGTTTCAATGCATACATTGCATTGTTATTTGTTATAAATAATTAATCGGAAACGAACAAAAACTTAAACAATCACACGAACGCAAAAAAATAGAAAGTGAAGTGATTTAAAATTTGGCTATTTACAAACACAACAAATACAATAAAAATTGGTCTACATGGGCCACATAGTAAAGATTAGTTAAATTAGCTTGTTAAAGTGTGGAAATGTTATTTATTCTAATTCGGAAATTAGCAATGTTCATGGGAAACGCTTGCGTAATGTGAACTCGTGACAGGAAACAGAACAAAAACAACTATCACTTTGATTACGTTTTGCGGCTATGCTATTAACATTAGCAACAAATTGTTTAAATAAAAGTTGTAGTGTATTAAATTTTTGATTATTTGGTTTTTTATTGATGTATTTATCATTAGTGGTTTAGGAGGTATTTAGAGTTAATTATTAGAGTTTATTAAATCTGATTCGTTTTGGTAAAAAATTATTTATGGTAATAAATTGATTTTGGCTCAATAAATATTTATTTTTTTGAAAATTGCTTTAGTGATTATTGTTTAGGATTAAATTATCTATAATTTCTGCAAAATATAAGTTTGTTACTTAATTAGTCACAGAGATAATACAATGTAAAGTTTAGTCTATAAAACTAACTCTCAAAATGTGGTAGTTTCTTTATTAACAATTTATGACAAAACAATAATTCATATCTAAATATTGTTTAAACAAAAGTTGTAGTCAGTTAAATTACCTTTATACTCGTTTTTTGTTTTAATTTTTATTGTCAATATTTTAGAAGATATAGACAATTAAAAATTGTAATTGCTAACCGTCGTATTGGTGTATCGTAAAATACTGTTTTTTTGTTAATTGATATTTACAAGCAAAGTATTTGAGTTACAAAAAAATTGTTTAAACAAAAAATGTTAACTATTAAATTATCTATAATTTTTTGCAAAGTATAGGTTTGTAACTTTATTAACAGCAAAGATATTGCAATCTAAAATTTGGTCTAAAAAATAAGCAACTAAAATGTGTTAGTTTGTTTATTAACAATTTATGAAGAAACAATAAACAATAACAAAAAAATTTTTAAATAAAAACTGTAGTCAGTTAAATTACCTTTATACTTGTTTTTAGGTTTAATTTTTGTGACCAATACTTTAGAAGATAATTTCAATTAAAAATTGTAATTGCTAACCGTTGTATTGGTTTAACGTAAAATACTGTTTTTTTATTAATTGACATTTACAAGCAAAATCTTAGAGTTATCAAAAGATTGTTTAAACAAAAAATGTAAAAAATTAAATTATCTATAACTTGTTGCAAAGTATAGGTTTGTAACTTAAATAACAACAAAGATATTGCAATCTAAAATTTGGTCCACAAAATAAGCAACGAAAATGTGTTAGTTTGTTTATTAACTATTTATGAAGAAACAATAAACAATAACAAAAAATTGTTTAAACAAAAATTGTAGTCAGTTAAATTACCTCTATAGTCGTTTCTTGTTTTAATTTTTATTGTCAATAGTTTAGAAGATATAGACAATTAAAAATTATAATTGCTAACCGTCGCATTGGTGAATCGTAAAATACTGTTTTTTTGTTAATTGATATTTACAAGCAAACTATTAGAGTTACTAAAAAATTGTTTAAATAAAAAATGTTAACAATGAAATTATTTATTACATGACGTAAAGTATTTGTTTATAACATAAATGTCAACAGAGATATTGCAAAGTAAAGTTTGGCCTACAAAATAATCAACGAAAATGTGTTAGTTTGTTTATTAACAATTTATGACGTAACAATAAACAATATAAAAAAATAATTAAAACAAAATTGTAGCCAATTAAATTATCTATTACTTTGTTTTTAGTTTAAATTTTTATTGTTAATACTTTTTGAGAAATTTAATATCAAACATAAGTAACCAAAAGATTATAATTTTCATTTTATAAACTGAATTACATCACATATTACAACATTACTTTCAATGCATGTAGTATAGATTATGCCTACCAGGTAGAATTTATTTGTTTACTAGTTTACTCGTTTAGTTCAGGTGTAAGTGCGATTAATTACACTTGGTCGCCGCTCCACGCGCGCCGTGTGTTCAATTGCGCGTGGCAAAGGTCAAGCGCGAGAAACTTACTGGAGCGTTGCATGGCCGGCACTGACCACCGCCAAAGAAATTATTCATTTGCATATTTATTTCTTTACTTTATACATTATACTTAATACTTTAGTAAATATAACTATATACCTATACTTATTATTACTTAATATCATTGATAAATACAGGTAAACTTTCATTATTTGCATAAATTGACTTCAATTGTTATTTATTGGTTTATTGGTTTTATTTAATCAGTAATTATTTAATTTAGTTTTTTTTTTGTTGAGTTCTAGTGTAATAGTTTATTTGTTTATATTATGAATATCCTATGTTAATAATTCATGATAATAATTTGTGTTTAAAAAATTTTAAAGTTTAAAGTTTTTTAAATCGGTTTTTTATTTATAACTCCGCCATTTTGTGAGATACACAAACCATATTTGAAATATAAATAAAGAATAAACTATTTTATCACATTGTTTTTACAAAAATTTTATATTTTATTTAGAAGTTTAGATATTTATTATTAAAGTACAAATAAATGTTTGAAAAAATCATACAAGTGCAATAACTTCAATTTATGGTTATAACTTCACAATTTTGGGAGCTATCTTAACCAAATTTTTAATGTATATAAATAATAAGCTATTTTATCAATTAGTTTTTAAAAAAATTAAAAATGTATTTTACAACTTTAGATATTCAATGTTAAAAATTTCCAAACATATTGCATTGTAACAGTAACATTTTATGGATATAACTCCGCTATTTAGTAAGCTATCATCATCAAATTTTAAATATAAATACAAAATAAACTATTTAAGCATTGGATAATAACATAAATTATGGTTTTCATTTACAATTTTAGTTATTTAATGTTAAAGTACAATAAATTATTTACAAATCTCCGATATTGTAACAATAATATTAAATAGCTCTAACTCCGCCATTCTGTAACCTATCACCATCAAATTTTAAATATAGATACAAAATTAACTGTTTTATAACTGACTTTCAACAAAAATTACGTATTATTTATAAAACTTTAGATATTTGTTGTCAAAGTGCATTAAAACATTTTCACACTTATTGCATTGTAACAATAACATTTAATGACTATAACTTCGCCATTTTGTGAGCTATCGCAACCCAATTTTAAATATAAATACAAAATTAACTATTTTGTCACTTAATATTAACAAATATTAAGTATTCTTTTTACAGTTTTAGATATTTATTGTTAAAGTAAATTAAAGTATTTTTTTATTGAATGAATTATAATAATATCATTGAAAGAGCATAACTCCGATAGTTAGTAAGCTATCATCATCAAATTTTAAATATAAATACAAAATAAACTATTTAATCATTGGATAATAACATCAATTATGGATTTATTTTATAATTTAAGTTATTTAATGTTAAAGTACAATAAAATATTTACAAATCTACGACATTGTAACAATAATATTTAATAGCTATAACTCCACCATTTTGTAAGCTATCGCGACCAAATTTTAAAAATAAATACAAATTTAACCATTTTATCGCCTAATATTAACAAAAATTAATTATTATTTTCACAGCTTTAGATATTTATTGTTAAAGTCAATTAAAATAGTTCCAAATTGAATGCATTGTAATAATAACATTTAATTAGTGTACTTTCGCCATTTTGTAAGCTATCACCACCAAATTTTAAATATAAATCCTAAATAAACCATTTCTCATACTGATGTTACAAAATTTTGTAAATTTTATTTAAAATTATTAGTTATTTAATGTTACATTAAATGAAAATATTTATTAACCGAAAAAAAGTTCCAACATTGTTTTATGACTATAACTCAGCCATTTTTTTATGAAACCAAACCAAAGTTTTAATATAAATAAAAAATAAACTAAATTACAAAACTGTTTTAACAAAAATTTGATATATATTTTACTACTTTAGATATTTAATGTTAAAGAGACAAAAAATATTGCAGTAGATATTATAGTGTAACAACACCAAATTAAGGCGATAACTCCGCCATTTTATAAACAATCTTAAATAAATTTTTAATATAAATAAACAATACACTAATTCATCAAACGTATTTAAGAAAATTTTAATTTTCGTTTTAAATCGTTAGATATTTAATGTTAAATTACAACGTTTTTTCAAAGTTACTAAAAAAAATTGATTTTAAGGTTATATCTCAGCCATTTTGTATATTATCTTCACCAAATTTTTAATTCCAATACATAACAAACAATAATATAAATTTTATACTCTAAAACTTAGGGTTTGTTGCTATGTACTATAATTAATTGACTCTAAAAAAAAAACATCAAAAAAAATTATCAATACACAAAAAAAACTAACAAATTCATAAACTTATTTAACTTTTCTACAATGAATGAACTTTAAATAAAACAAAACAACTGCAATCATATTTATCGATTAAATTACGAAATCATTTTGATTGTGATACATAATAATTAGTGACTTAATGATTCCGAAACCGAAACTTAAATTATATACCAAATTCACTTTTGAATCAGTTTTCAAACCAGTTTGACAAGAAAAGTAACAACACAACTATTACTACTTTTCTTACAAGAACAACGAACAGGTTGCAAGGCACACGTTTTACGGTTTTACTATTTTATCATTTCCTCTATCCTCTGTCTATGGGAACAGATTAATCACCTCAATCTGTCATAGCATGGAATTAGTAGTAGTAGTATTGAGAATTATCGATTATATAATCAGCGTTTTGTTTCTCCTTTCTCGTGTTTTATGTGTTTCATTTGACGAATGGAATTAAACGTCTAAAGTGACTTGTGTCATGTAAAAGTTCTTGTCGTTATAATTAAATCATTATTACTTTTTTATTGATTGAAAGTTGTATAGTTTTGCATTTTAGGTGATTTGAATTTTGTTTTAATATAAGATTATATATTTTAGATTGGAGTCATAAATGTTTAAAGTTTTATTACAAAATTTTATTTTTTGTTTAAATCGTTTCATAAATTAGTTTATTGTTTATTTATATTTAAAGTTTGGTTAGGGTAGCTTACAAAATGGCGGAGTTAGAGCTTTAAAATGCTGCTGTAACACTTTACTAAGTTTTGCAATATTTTATCGCAGTTTATCATTAAATATCTTTAGTTTTAAACTAAATTTTTAAGNATGTGATACATTAGTTTATTCTTTATTTATATTTAAAATTTTGTTAAGTTTGCTTACCAAATAGCGGAGTTATAGCTTAATAATTCAGTTATTACATTTAACTATGTTTTGTTATATTTTGAGACACGTTAACAATAAATAGCCTTAGTTTTTAACAAATTTTTAAATTTTTGATAAAATGGTTTAATAAATTAGTTTATTGTATATTTATATTTAAAGTTTGGTTAAGTTTGCTTACCAAATAGCGGAGTTATGGCTTTAAAATTCAGTTACTACACTTAACTATGTTTTGTTATATTTTGAATCACTTTAACAATAAATAACCTAAGTTTTAAACACATTTTCAAATTTTCGATAAAATGGTTTAATAAATTAGTTTATTGTATATTTATATTTAAATTTTGGTTAAGGTAGCTTACAAAATGGCGGAGTTAGAGCTTTAAAATGCTGCTGTAACACTTTACTAAGTTTTGCAATATTTTATTGCAGTTTATCATTAAATATATTTAGTTTCCAACTAAATTTTTAAGTTTCGTTAATACAATATGATAAATTAGTTTATTCTTTATTTATATTTAAAATTTTGTTAAGTTTTCTTACCAAATAGCGGAGTTATAGCTTTAAAATTCTGTTACTACACCTAACTATGTTTTGTTATTTTGAAACACTTTAACAATAAATAGTCTAAGTTTTAAACATATTTTTAAATTTTTGTTAAAATGGTTTAATAAATTAGTTAATTATTTGTTTATATTTAAAATTTGGTTAAGGTAGCTTACAAAATGGCGAAGTTCTAGCCACAACATGGTTTTGTTACATTTTTCTAAGTTTTACAATATTATATAGCAATTTAATAATAAATATCTAAACTTTCAAAACAAATATAATATTTTTATTAAAACATTTTAAGAAATTAGTTAATTGTCTATTAAAAATTTTAAATTAGTTGTCATAGCATTAAAAATGGCGGAATTATAGCCATAAAATAGTGTTGTACCACTAAGAAACTTTATAATATTTTTTGAAGTTTTAACATTAAATATCTTATGTTTAAAATATAAATATTAAATTTTTGTAAAGTCTGTCCAATTTTATAGTTTATTATTTATTTATAATTAAAATTAAATTATGATTAAATAAATATTAACGGTGTTACACCCCTTAAATCATGTTGTTACATAATTATAGATTCTCAAATTTTTTGTTGTACATTAACATCAAATATATTAACATAGAACTTAAATTTTAAACTTTTAATGAAACACTTTGGTAAAATAGTTTATTGCTTTATTATATTTAAAATTTGCAAAGAATAACTTACAAAATGGCGGAGTTATAGCCATAAAATGGTGTTATTACTCTGTAATATGTTCCGGAATATTTTGTTTGCAGTTTATCATTAATTATCCAAGAATGTAAATTGAATTTTTTAACTTTTGTTAACGCCCTTTCATAAACTAGTTAATGGTTTATTTTATATTTAATATTTGAATTGAATTGTTTATAAAATGGTTGAATTATAGCCATAAAAAGGTCTTAAACCAGATACACTTTAATATGTTCTGCATTTTTTAATGAAATTTTAACATTAAATATCTAAAGTTTTAAATGAACTATTAACTATTTGCAAAATTATTTTAATTTTATATTATATTGTTTATTTATTTTTTAAATTTAGCGATGATTGGAAACTAAATCTCAGAGTTAAAGCGTTAAAGCCATAACATTGAGTTGATACTTGTCCTGCAATACTTTGTTGTACTTTAACAATAAATATCTATTGTTCTAAACTTAATTTTAAATTTTTGCAAAAACAGTTTGATAAATTGGTTTATTCTCTAATTCTGTTTTAAATTTGATTAAAATAACTTATAAAATGGCGGAGGTATCGCCATAATCTTACGATGAAACATTTTAATAACTTCTTCAATATTTAAGTTAAATCAATTCGATAAATTAATTTATTTTATAATACTCAAACACAAAATAATCAAATAAAAAATATTATTTAAATGAAATATTTATTTGTTAACTCTCTACATTTTTTGTTATAAATTTTTTTGTGTTTTTATGTCAAAATTAAGACAAAATCAAAAATGTTCCAGTTTTCTACTTTCACAACGTAAAGAAAATCTTTAAATAGAGTTTTTTAAAGTTTAAATGTTTGCGATGTTTTAATACGAAAATGTGTAGGTATGTGTGGTGCTGGGTCGTTTGTGTTGGTATTTATTGTTGGCGTGACATTAGTTGCGTTTAATGATTGTCCCATTGCGATTGCGAAGCGTAAATAAATTAAAAACGCGTGCGATAAGCACCAGCACGAACAATCGTAATTTGCGAACGCACACGCTTTAAGGCTTTTGGAAACGTTATTATTATTATTGTACAATCTAAAATTTACAATCTACTTGAATCTGCAATTGTCATGCAATTATTATATTGTCGTCGCCGTCACCAGCCACGCGACGGTTTTCTTCATCGCATTCATTTTTACTGTGTCGACCAATCGCGTTGTCAAAGCGCTGATTTTTTTTATTTATGACCTGATTTTTTTAATTAATATTAATTATTATGTATTATATATATTATTCAATTCAATATTAAATTATTTATTATTTTATAAAAAAATATTGTCATTAATTTACTATGTAATTTTTAATTTTATCTCAATCAAATTTTAATTATAAATATTAAATCATGTTTATAACAAAAGTTGTTTGTTATTAACTAATAAACATTTTTTGTTTATAACAATTTTTCATAACGCGCGCCGTTTTCACGAAAATTGTCATTTTATTACTACAATTCTTATTGTTCATAAAAATTTCAACCAAGTTTTTGAAACAAAACATCCAAAAACTACTCTTAATAAAACAAATATTAAAAATGTTTATAACAAAAGTTGTTTGTTATTAACCAATAATCATTTTTTGTTTAAAACAATTTTTGAGACCACGGTCCATTTTTACGAAAATTGTCATTTTATTACTACAACTCTTATTGCCCAGAAAAATTTCTGCCATGTTTTCGAAACAAAATTACCCGAAAACAACTATTAATAATAAAAATAATAAAAAATGTTTATAACAAAAGTTGTTTGTTATTAACTAATAAACTTTTTTATTTATAACAATTTTTGATACCACGGTCCCTTTTTACAGAAATTGTCATTTTATAACTACAATTTATATCGCGCACATGAATTTCTACCAAGTTTTCGAAACAAAAACACCCCAAAACTACTATGATTACTTCAAATATCAAAAAAATGTATAACAGAAATTGTTCACAATTAAGTAATAAATATTTTTGTCTATAACAATTTTCGATACAACGCCCCCTTTTTATGAAAAATGTCATTTTATTACTACAATATATATTCGCGCACATGAATATTTATCAACTTTTCTAAACATAAACACCCCAAAACTACTATTATCACTTTAAATATCAAAAAAGTTTATAACAGAAATTATTCACAATTAACTAATAAACACTTTTGTTTATAACAATATTTGATACCACAGCCTCTTTTTACAGAAATTGTTATTTTATAACTACATTTAACATAGCGCACATAAATTTCTACCTTGTTTTCGAAAGAAAAACACCGCAAAACTACTATTATTACTTCAAATATTTAAAAAGTTTATAACAGAAATTGTTCACAATTAACTAATAAACATTTTTGTTTATAATAATGTTTGATATCACGGCCTCTTCTTACAGAAATTGTCAGTTTATTAAGTACAATTTTTATCGCGCACATAAATTTCTACCAATTTTCGAAACAAAAACACCCCAAAACTACTATTATTACTTCAAATATAAAAAAAGTTTATAACAGAAATTATTCACAATTAACTAATAAACATTTTTGGTAATAACAATTTTTGATATCTTGTCCCCTTTTTACAGAAATTGTCATTTTATAACTACAATTTATATGGCGCATATAAATTTCCACCAAGTTTCCAAAAGAAAAACACATCAATACTACTATTAATAATTAAAATATAAAAAATTGTTTAGAACAAAAATTGTTTTAATTAACTAATAAACTTTTTTGTTTATAACAATTTGATACCACAGTCTCTTTTTACAGAAATTGTCAGTTTATTATCTACAATTTTATCGCGCACATAAATTTCTACCTAGTTTTCGAAACAAAAACACCCCAAAACTACTATTATTACTACAAATATCAAAAAGTTTATAACCGAAATTGTTCACAATTAACTAATAAACATTTTTGTTTATAACAATTTTTGATACCACGGCCCCTTTTTACAAAAATTGTCATTTTTTAACTACAATTTTTATCGCGCACATTAATTTTTACCAAGTTTTCGAAACAAAAACATCCGAAAATTACTGTTAATAATAAAACATTAAAAATTGTTTATAACAAAAGTTGTTTATTATTAACTAATAAACATTTTTGATTTCTAACAATTTTTAATTTCACTACCCTTTTCACAGAAATTGTCATTTATATATTACAACTCTTATTGCTCTGAAAAATGTCTACCAACTTCTCAAAACAAAAACACTCCAAAACAACTATTAATAATAAAAATATAAAAACATGTTTATAACAAAAATTGTTTGTTATTAACTAGTAAACATTTTTTGTTTAAAACAATTTTTGATACCACACTCCCTCTTTCCATAAACTGCTATTCTATGAATACATTCACATTACACAGAAAAATTACCACCAAGTTTTCGACACAAAAACACCTCAAAACCACTACTAATAATAAAAATTTAATAAATGTTTAAAACAAAAGTTGTTCACAATTAACTAATAAACATTTTATTGTAATAACATTCTTTGATTAAACACCCCAATTTAATAAAAATCGTCAAAATGTTACCTACAATTAATATTAGTAACTAACTTTTACCATTATTTTTGACACAAAAACACAAAAATCTATTATTTCAAATAAAAATATCATAAAATAATAATAACAATAATTATTCTTAATTACCTAACAAACATTTTATCTTAAAAAACAATAAAATCTCGATCACTGTCTATGCTTAGCATCAACATCTTTCTTCTCTAACTTGTATTCTATTTTAATTCAAACCAAAGTCTACTTCTTCAAAGTCTTCTCATTCATCAAGACTAACCATACTGCCAAATACATAATAAGTAGGCTTACAGTATTATTCTACAATAATAGTAATAACTACAGTAATAGTACATATACCGTAACAAGAACTAAGAACTAACAACTAACAGTAAAGTATACTGATTCACACTTTCTCTTAAACTTAAGACTTTAAGTCTTAAGACTTAAATCCATTTGTTGTTTAGTCTTTTTTTTTCTATTTTAAATTCAAAGCGTCTTTTGCATCTCTCATTATTACTACGTATCTTTATTCACGTTCAGTTTCTTTCTGAATTTCATTTACGTTGGCGTTTTTGGTTTTCTTTCGTGTTTTACGAGTGCGCTCTTTTAACCACAATCGAGACAGTAACATGCAATGTTACGACCGTTACGACGTTGTGACCGCAGATCGTGATTAATGATTACGTTTGTAGTAAAAATAATAATAAGAATAAAAATACAATTACGCGTTTTTTTTATTTATATACGAGTACGCAAATAATAGTAGTAAGTAATAATAGTAAAGGTTTTAATTGTACTTTTTTTAAACTTAACTTTAAAGTTTTAAAGTTTTTTTTGCGTCAAATTTAATTTACTATAACAAATAATTTAGAAAAACAAATAGAAACATTTTTCTATACATAATTATTTTTTATTACATTTTGATTTGTTTATTTTATTAAAATTTAATTATTTATCTTCATAAATATTGTACTTAGTTTTGAATTGAATTTAGTTAAGAATGAAGTGAATATTTATACTTTGGAGAATAAACGATTCACTTTCATGATTTTATTCATTGCATTTATGACATTCATTTTGTTTTTATTTAAATTTTAGAATCAATAATAGAAAATATACAGCGTGGTATGTAATATAAAACTTAAAAATTTTGAGATGAAAATGTTATTATTTCAATTATTTTAACTAATTATAACTTCAAAACTAATGATTTGATTTTATAAAGTCTTTTACAGGGTAATACATAATTTAATTTTGTATTGAATACTGGTTTTGTATATTGTTTAACAGTATTAACTTAAAAGAGACAGAGTGTTAAATAAAATTTAATTACTTTTAAAATATTATTGACTTTAACTGTTTCTATGTTTTAAACTGATTATTTAAAATTATAAATATTTTTATCAACTGATAGACAATTTTATCTTGCATCAAAAAATATTTTGGTTTAAATTTTAAAATCATTATTACACAAGATACAGCGTGTTTTGTAAAATAAAACTTAATAATCCCAAACTCAAAAATAAATCTTTTTATATCTTTAAACGTTTATAACTTCTAAATTATTAATTTGATTTTACTAATTTTTTCACCAAATTACAAACAATTATATTATAAATACCTGTTTTTAATATTTTTTTACAATAGTAACTAAAAAAAGACAGAGTATTAAATAAAATTTTATTACAGGGCGTGTATGATTTCTTTTATTTGACTTTAACCGTTTCTATGTACCAAACTAATTACTTAAAATTTAAAATATTTTCACCAAATGATAGACAATTTTATTTTGCATCCAAACATATTTTGGTTTTAATTTTATAATCAATATTACTTAATATACAGCGTGTTTTGTAAAATAAAACGTAATATTCCAAAACTTAAAAAATAATTATTTCTATATCTTTAAAAGTTTATACCTTCTAAACAAATAATTAGATTTTAATAATTTTTAACCAATTTATAAACAATTAAATTCTGCATTTATTACTTTTTTTGAAATTTTTTTTATCAATAGTAAATAAAAATATACAACGTCTTAAATAAAATTTTATTACACAACGTGTATGATTTCTTTTATTTGACTTTGATTGTTTCTATGTACCCAATTAATTATTTAAAATTAAATATATTTCAACCAAATGATAGAAAATTTTATTTTGCATCCAAAAATATTTTGGTTTTAATTTTATAATTAATATTACTCAATATACAGCGTGTTTTGTAAAATAAAACTTAATAATCCAAAACTCAAAAACTCAAATTATTTCAATAGTTTTAAAAATGTATACCTTCTAAACAAATAATTTGTTTTTAATAATTTTTTAACCAATTTATAAACAATTAAATTCTGCATTTATTACTCTTTTTTAAATATTTTTATCAGTAGTAACTAAAAATATACAGCGTCTTAAATAAAATTTTATTACACAACGTGTATGATTTCTTTTATTTGACTTTGATTGTTTCTATCTACCAAACTAATTACTTAAAATTTAAAATATTTTCACCAAATGATAGACAATTTCATTTTGCATCCAAAATTTTTTAGTGTAAATTTTAAAATCAATATTACTCAATATACAGCGTGTTTTGTAAAATAAAACTTAATAATCAAAACTCAAAAATTAATTATTTCTATATCTTTAAACGTTTGTAACTACTAAACAAATAATTTATTTCTAATAAATTATTTACAAACTCATAAACAATTAAATTCCACATTTAATTCTGTTTTTATATACTTCTTAAAATAAATAAGAAAAATGAAACAAGGCGTCAAATAAAATTTTGCTATATTATAAATTATTATAAGTAGGTATAGTATTATTGTCATTGAATTTAGTTAAGAATGAATTGAATATTACTACGTTTATATTCCAGAATAAACGATTCACTTTCATAATTTTATTCATTGAATTCATGACATTCAATTGATGATGAATGATGGGTATAAAAAGATGAAATCGAGTTAGTTGTAAAAGTAACAACTTTCAGTTTTATTGATACTTATATTCAATGATATTCACATACATATAAAGTTTTAGTGTAGATGCATAAAAGTCAAGTTTATTTTATTTTATTTTACTATTTTATTTGATTTCTTCCAGAAAATTAAATTTTTAGTTTAATTCTTATTAAATTATATTCATTCCTATATTTTTAATTGTTGATTTATTCTTATTATTTTTACTTTAAAAAATTCTTCATTATTTTTGATTAGAAATAGTTTTAGTATTGCAAAAGAAATAAATTAAAGCATAGTATTATTACTCTTAACTAAACTTAACTTACTATTTTTAGTAAACTGTAAACGTTTCTAATTGTTTGTACAGCTCTGGTTAAGTAACAAAAACTATTGTTTAACTTTTCTCTCTTAAAAGTTACAAACAACACAAAAACAATACTTAAAACTTCAATCTTTAAAGAAAATGTAAAACACAAACCTTTTATACTAAAACAACAACAAAAAAAAACAACGGTTTACACAAATTACAATAAAAATAATAAACTTAACTAATAATTAAAAGAAACTAGAAAAATATTAAGAAATTATAGATTAAATTACAATTTTTTAATTTCATAATACTAAATAACACAAAAACTATAAAAGTTAATGAAAATATTTTTAGAACAGTAGATAAATAAGAAATAAAAAACAAAATAAGACTATGTTTGATTTTTTCCGATAAGAAATACGTAAGTTATTTGAATTTAATAATGTGCAATTTTAAACCAAAAACAAAAGTTTGAATCTCGCGGGTACTTAATATGTGTTGTGATTGGTCACAAAAATTCCAAATGGAGGACCTCCATATAAATATACACGCTGTTGCTAAGGATAAAAATCAACAACGCCCTAGCAACCACGATCCAATTAAATACAACCTACAAAAACAAAAACCATTTTATCAAAACGTAAATATTTGTTGTTTATATAAATTAAATTTGATAAAATATGCAGGTATTAAATTTTTATTACGTTGCATTTTTATTTATTTTGTTAAATAATAATATTGTTAGTAAAAAATTGGGCGTATATTTCTATGTTAATTAACAAATAATGTGAAATACTTTCAGTGCGTTATTAAAAACTAATATAACCGAATAGAATACAACAAATGAAAGACAAAAGGAAATTGCAACACGTTTTTTTTTTTGCATAAATAGGTTAACCACTAATCGACAAACCGAAGCATTAAATCTGGTTTAGCATGGTTTAATTTAAAAACTTTTAACGTTTTAACTATGTACACACACAAAAAACGAATGTAGAGTTTAATGTCAAATTGCCAAATTTTGTTTGTGAGTCATTTAAACTACTTTTTACGTTTTAAGTTGTTTGCATTTAATGAGTGAGTAAATTTTAATGTAAAACTATTTTAAATAAATGTACTATACAAATGCCAGTAAAACCCCAATAAAACATAAAATTAAATGTTTAAATTATTACATATTATATACTAAAACAAATAAAATATAGTAAAATAATAATAATAAAAGAAAATTCAAAATTTTGCGTGAATTATATTTATAAGTTTAACAGCGTATAACTTCGAAACTAATCATTTGATTTTAATTTTTGTTTCACTGGGTTATAAACAATTTAATTCTGCATTTAATGCCGTTTGTGAATATTTTTTAATAATAGTAACTACAAAGAGACAGAGTGTTAAACAAAATTATGTTATACGGCGTGTATGATTTCTTTCATTTTTTGATTGACTTTGACTGTTTTTATCTACCAAACTAATTCTTTAAAATTATTATCATTTAAACCAAATAATTAAACATTTAGTTGTGCATATAAAACTGTTTTGATTTAAATTTTAGTATTGATAATACTCAACATACAGCGTGGTATATAAAATAAAACTTAAAAATTTAAAAATACAAATTTATTGTTTCAATTATTTTAACTATTTATAACTTCTAAAGTAATTATTTTAATTTATATCTTTTTATACTTGGTAATAAATGATTTAATTTTAAATTTAATACTTGTTTTGTATATTCATTAACAATAATAACTAAAAAGAAACAGAGTGTTGAATAAAATATATATTACACGGCGTAAATAATTTCATTTATTTGACTTTAACTGTTTTAATGTACCAAACTAAATATTTAAATTTAAAAATCTTGTTATCAAATAATAGAAAAATTTATTTTGCATCCAAAAATATTTTGGTTTAAATTTTAGAATTAATACTACACAATATACAGCGTGTTTTGTAAAATAAAACTTAATATTCAAAAACTTGAAAATTAATTATTTCTATATCTTTAAAAGTTCATAACTATTAAACAAACAATTCAATTTTAATAATTTATTTACGAATTTGTAAACAATTAAATTCTGCATTTAATAATGTTTTTGAATATTTTTTAACAGTACAAACTAAAAAGAAACTGAGTGTTAAATAAAATGTTGTTTTCCGGTGTGTATGATTTCTTTTATTTGACTTTGATTGTATATATGTACCTAACTAATTAATTAAAATTAATAATATTTGTACCAAATGATAGACAATTTCATTTTGCATCTAAAAATGTTTAGGTTTAACTTTTATAATCAATATTACACAATACACAGCTTGTTTTGAGAAATAAAACTTTATAATCAAAAACTCAAAAATCAGTTATTATTATATCTTTAAAAGTTTATAACTAATAGTTTGATTTTAATAACTTATTTACCAATTTATAAACAATTAAATGTCACATTTAATTCAGTTTGTATATAATTATAATATAGTGTTAAATAAATTTTTGTTAAACTGCGTGAAATTTTTATGTTATTTGGCTTTGAATTCATCTAACATTTAAACTAATTTTTAAAAAGATTTAATATCTTTACGAACTAATAGATACTTTAATTGTGCATCTAAAAAATTAACAACAAAAAACTTTAAAGTTAATTATACACAAAATACAGAGTAGTCTTTTTCTTTAATTTAAAAATATAAAATTTAAATTTTAAGCATAAAATGCACAAAAACTGTAGAAGTTACGACCACGATATTTATAGAGACAAACAACAAGAAATCACTTAACAAAATAAGCCTATGTTTGAATTTTTACATTAAAAATTACTCAAGTTATTTAAATTTGAAAATTTTAATTTTCCAACCGAATTCAACAGTTTGAACGTAACGAGCACACAAGATGCGTCACGGTTGGGCAGCGCGAACAGCCAGCATAGTAACGTAATAGGTAAAAATCCATGATGGCCGACCACCATTTGAATACACAGGCTGTTGCTAAGGTTAAAAATCAACAACTCCCTAGCAACCAATTTTTCCAACTAGTTTCAATGAAGTTTAAAATCTAACAAAACACGTTTTACTAAAACGTTAATAACTTTCGATTAAATTGATCGATTTTAATGATCTTGGTCTTGTTGTAAACCTTAAAAGCCATTCTTTAATTATAATATAAACTAAATAAAAAATAATAAACATTTAGTACTTAAAAATTCAATTAAAAACAACACAATATAAAAATTATAAAATTTAATAAAAATTGTGTTTAAAATTATAAAAACTAAAAATCAACTAAACTTAAACGTAAATCTATTTGTACTATACATATTAGTAACGTCAAGTATGTATGTGTATTGTACTCATGATCAACTAATGAATGAAACTTTCGATTTCGTTTTAGTTTCGTTTTCCGTTTTACATTTCACGCTTTGCATTTTGAACATTTAACAACATTGAAAACATATGTTACTACCAGTCACCATGTCAAAGTATTGTTTATACACATTGTTCTTTATTTGTAATTTGTTGTTCTGATTTTTCAATTTAATATGCGGGTTTTTGTTTAATTTAAATTTGAACTTGTACTCATTTGATTGACTTATTAAAAATAGTTCATGGTACAAATAGAACAAATAGATCGTAGATAAAATGTTTAAAAATAAAAAAATAAGATTAAAAATCTTTATAGCATTGAAAAAAAATAAATTAAAACTAATTAGATTAGTTATACATGGTATCAAGATAAAATAATGCAATAAACCTTCATTTGTTTTAGTTTTTGCATTAATACGTAATTAATTTACATTAATTTACATTTTTAACAAATATAAAGATTTAATACAATTTATATATAAATATACACTTAAATTTAATTTTATTATTATTGATAATAACATTTATTAGATTTTGAAGAATTTAATTTAATAAAAACATTTTTCTTATTTGTTTTAATTAAAACAATAATAATTTAGTAGTAAATAATTTATTACTACATTATTACACTTTTTATTTGTTTAAATCTTTAAACAAATTTAATTAAAAAGTATGCAACCCAATGTACACAACATTTAAATTTTGATAGAAAACTTATTAGATTTATTGATATTTTGTGTATGTGGTAAAAGTACGCAACCCAATATACACAAAATTAAATTTTTATTAAAAAAATATAATAAATGAATGTTTTAATTTATAATTACTAATAAATACATATGAAAATATAAATTTATAAGTTAAATATATCTTAGAATGAATTATTACGATTATTCACATTTTGTGTATGTCAAAAAATATGCAACCCAATGTACACTAAATTTAAATTTTGATAAAAAAAAACGAAACAAATTTATGTTTTTACTTAGATGTAATATTAAATTTATAGAAAAATATAAATTTATAATTTAAATGTGAATTATAATATTTAAAATTGTTTATACAACACTTAATATTTATATTTCATTATGAAGTATAAAATTAAATAAACAACAATATGATTTTAAACAAAATGTTGCATTTGCTTTTATTTCATTGTAAATATTTGTAATAAAATTAAATTTCCTGAACTTTGATTATTAATTGAATCCAATTTAATATAAATGCAACAAAATTGCAAAATTACCAAATATTTATTGTTGCAAATATTATTTTCATGGTTAAACTAAACTATTTATTTGTTATTACATAATCAATACACAGATATTCCAATTTTTAACATTGTAATCTTTTTTAGCTATTTTTGTTTTTGTTTTGAGGGAGAATGTTATAGTTTATAAATTTAGACCTTGAAAAATTGCAACAAATATATTTAACCAATTCAAACTTCCTTATATTTTATTTTATTTTATTTTATTTTAATGCAATTTATTGTAACGCAATCGAACGTTAATGTTAAAGTCTATAAAGTTATACAACTTTTGTAATAAAGTTTTATTTTTATTGGTTTAAAATTAATATGCCAAATAATTTAAAGTAAAAATTGTTGGACCACAACGTTCTAAATGTTAAATAATGTACTTGGAATTTTTAATTTGTTTATTCAAAGTCAAGAAATTAGTAAAAATTATTGGTCAATTAAATAAACATTAAAATAAATAATATGTTATACACATTGTGTGAGTTTATATTTATATCATCATAGTTATAATAACAGTTTTTTTGTTAATACGATTAGTTTGTCGAAGATTAATTTTATGCTTCAAAGAAATTTTTAATGTTTAGCACAAATTATACAAACACTGTAAAAGTTACTAACAATATTTTGTTATCAGTTATTTTTACACTGAATTATAAACAATTTAATTTTCTATTCAAAATTATTAATTAGTTATTGAAAATATTTGACAAACACAAGTATAAGAGTGTTCTATAAAGTTATTCTAAACTAGTTTAAGACTTTGTTTTTTTTCTTTTTAAGAACTTTTTTAAAAAACGTTTTAACTATAAAACTAATTACTAAAAATTATTTACTTTTGTATCATGAAATAGACAATTTATTTATGTATTTAAAAATGATTTGGTTTAAATTTTAGGATCAATAATACACAACATACAGCGTGTTTTGTAAAATACAATTTACAAGTCAACAGTATAAGTCAATTTTATTTATAACTTTAATAGTTCATAACTACTAAACTAATACTTTTATTTTATTTATTTTTACACTGAATTATAAACAATTTAATTCTTTATTCAAAATTATTAATTAGTTATTGAAAATATTTTACAAACACAAATATAAGAGTGTTCAATAAAGTCATTCTAAACTAGTTTAAGACTTCGTTTTTTTTTCATTTTAAAAACTTTTTTAAAAACGTTTTTAACTATAAAACTAATTACTTAAAATTTTTAACTTTTGTACCATGAAATAGACAATTTATTTATGTATTTAAAAATGATTTGGTTAAAATTTTACGATCAATAATACCTAACATACAGCGTGTTTTGTAAAATGAAATTTAAAAATCAAAAGTATGAGTCAATTTTATTTATAACTTTAATAGTTCATAACTAACTACTAAATTAATACATGTATTTTATTTATTTTTACACTGAATTATAAACAATTTAATTTTTTATTTAAAATTAATAATTGGTTATTGAATATATTTTACATACAAATATATAAGAGTGTTAACTAAAAATATGCTAAACTAGTTTAAGATTTCGATTTTTTAATTTTAAAAACTTTTTTAAAAACGTTTTTAACTATAAAACTAATAACTTAAAATTATTAACTTTTGTACCAAGAAATAGACAATTTATTTGTGTATTTAAAAATGATTTGGTTTAAATTTTACGATCAATAATACACAACATACAGCGTGTTTTTTAAAATACAATTCAAATAAATAAAAATCAACAGTATGAGTCAATTATATTAGAACTTTAACAGTTCATGACTATTAAAAAAAATATTTTATTATATTTAATTTTAAACCTAATTATAAACAACGTAATTTTGAATTTGAAACCTAGTTCAAATTATTATTTTAAACAATAATAATTTTATATAAAGAATTATTAAAATAAAATTATACTAAAATAAAGAAAATAAAGAAATTAGCACAGATATATTTAGTCAATTACCATTTGCAAAACATTTTATGTAATAATTAATGAATATTCATAGTTTAACAATTGTTAACAATAATTTTTGACATTTATGCATTGACCTTTCTATAAATCTAGTCAAAACTAACTTTAAAAAGTTGAAATATTTTATTTAACCTTAAGAATTAATAAATAATTATAAACAAAGGCGTTAACTATTTATTTTAGAATCGAAAATATATGCTCTACATTTATTTATAACTTGTACTTGTACTGTTTATTAGTAAACTTTAATATTGAACTAACTAATCTTTTCAATCTTAAATTTTACATTTCAACTTGAATTTTAGAGGTGGTCAAGTGACCTTTGATTGTTCCTAATAAAAGTTACACAAAAGTTACAAATGTTACAAATATGTCAAACATTAGTAACAATAATTAATTTATTAGTTTTTTTATTTTAGTAAAATTTAATTTATGTTATATAATATTAAATTTACTTTGAATAATATTTGACATTCTAATTTCAATGTTTAAATAAAAAAAATTCATTTAATTATTAAAGATAGTAATTGGGGTATAATATTGTCAAAAAAGTATTCGTTTTATGCGTCACTAAAGTATAAAAGTTTGTAGCTAAGCGATTCATAATTTTTGAATAAGACTGTACCCGTGGAGACGTGACCAACACAACACTTTTGTAATTTTTAAATTTGGCAACGCCGCTATGTTGTTCTCTGTCATTCTATGTACAGTATCGATATGTCTGTTTCAGTCTGTTTGAATTTACCGCGCAAATAACATTGAAACTCTGGTACAGTGTTGCCAAGTTGTCTCGTCTGACCCCGTCAATGTATAGTTTTCATTAAATTGTTGAACTTTAAACCGTGATTAAGAAAAAAGT
>JARJDS010009620.1:0-10034 GCA_030264155.1 Atheta pasadenae | reverse complement strand
TATCTAATAAATTTCTTATGGCGCTTTGACGACTCGCATCAAGTAATTATCGGTTGATATAAAGTCAATTATCTATAACTTAGCGATCTGATTTTTAAATAAAAATTATACCATCTTATCAACAATTAAATTCTCTATCTAATGATGTTAAATACAAGTAAAACTGTTTAGTTTAACCAAAGTTATTAACAGTTTTCCAAAATTCTTTAATGTTTCTTAAGAAAAATTTGACACTGGAATTTTTTATTTTAAATTTTACTTTACTCAGTTGATATAGGGTGTTATCCAAACGTCAGTGCATGAATATGAGTAGACATTAAAGTTTTTAGCATTGAATGCGTCCCAAAGACTTAATTTTATCAGTGCTTTATGCGGTGGTGCGCTCAGCATGCATTCCCACGGTCACGCTGTTTGGTTACCCCCCCGATTCAACCCTGAGGTACCCGAGTTATAGTTCTTCCAACTTCTATTGTCAAAATTTACAATGCAACTCATTCAGCAACTTGTGCTCACTGAATATTGCACATGTTTCCAATATAATGCAAAATTTTAATATTTTTTGTATTTTTAAATTAAATTTTGGATTTTAAACTTTAAATTGAAAATAATCTGGATTTTAATTTTTTTTTTCAAGTTACAACCAAATATTATTGCAGCTGTGTATCTTTTGTACTTGTTCTGACTGTTGCTAATCCTGTTGTTCTCCTGTTGCTGTCCTGTTGCTGCTGTGTAACAGGATTTTACAATTGAATTGCAAATATTGTACTTTCATGCTCGCTCATATGCAAATGACCCAAATTGCCCCTTTGCGTACCTTTCCAAATGTTCTCACACTTGTTTAGTTCATAGTTATAGGTGTGCTTTATGTTTCGTGTATTAAATATTCAAGCAAAAAGCTTGCAGGGTTTACTATTCAGGGTGATACGCGTTAAGCATGGGAATCTTTGCATTACGAATATTACAAATACAGGTGACAGGAATAAACTGGTTTGGGCTGAAGAAAGAATTGAAAGTGGCATTTAAAAAAACTGCTATTTAAAGGGAGGCATGACACAGAATGGAAGATTACAGGATGCAGGATTATTCACGTGATATTTTGACAAAGTAAATCGACAATTTTCTTTGTAGTTTTTGGGTTTGTGTGTAGTTTTTTGCAATTTACAAATAATTAGTGCACTTTACAACAAAAAGTTACTAAGATAAATTGTTTATAATAAAATTATCTACAACTTTTGTTAAAACAATTTGTTGATATTATTATTATAAATAACAATTTTAAGGGTGCAAAGTTACTTTAAATTTTTTAAATGTTTTTTGGTTGGTAAATACTAAATTGTTAATAACTTTGTTTAAACATAATAGTTCTACCTAAATTTTACATCATTACATAGAATATTTAATTGTTTATAAAATGACATTATTTTTATTCGAAAATCTGGTTGCAAAGTTAAGGATAATTGACTTTATATCTAAACACAAATTTTAATGAGTAAAAACCTTAACATGTTTTAGTTATAATTTACTTTCCGATTAAATATCTTACCAGACTTGTACCAGACTTGCTTCCAAACACGTCCACAACAAGTCCAAAACGTGTCCTTCACACTAATAAATCCCACGGGAACTAGACTGGAAATTACAACTAAAAACTCCTTCCATTTCATGGGCAGTCAGGGCTACTTCCATTTGTACGCACATTCAAGCCTACCATTACCATTCACATTCATAATTTTTATGTGAGGACATGTCTGGGTATAAAATATAGACTAGCAGAAAAACTAAAGGGTCCCAAACCATATTATTCCAGACTTCAAGACCTTGAAGACCTTAAGAACCATCAATCGTGTTTTAACGGTCGAATATTTGTATGAAAACCAGAATAATCCAGAAATCTAGACCATAATAAGGTCCAGACATCCAAAACGAATAAGAAATAAATGTAAGCATACGCAACAAAAGAAAATAATTTAGGGTGATCTGAAGGTACCATCACGCTGCTTCTTTAGTCTTCAATTTCGATTTCACTTTCAACTCTGCTACCCTTCAAAAAATAAAATACGTTACGAAAAGATTTGCTTCACATTTAATCTCAAAGCGTCCTCAGATCACCTTCAAACTACTCGGATCACCTTCAGATCACCTCAGCCCACCCCAGATTACCTCGGATGAAAACGAAAGAATGAGAATGATCTGGAACATTATATTCTCACCCCATTTTTAGTTACGTAAAGGACAAACTGTTTTTGAGAGAATACCATTAAAAATATCAACGGTTCAAGGTTAAATTCAACTGGAAACTTACCAAACAAAATGTAAAACAACATTTAAGGTTATGCTACGATATATTTTCTCTTTAAAAATTTCTAGGTTAAGTGAAACGTGTCAAATACGTATTTTTTTTAATACCACAAAGTTTACCTTCAAATTTTACCCTTTGATTTCATTATTTGCACAGCGTGTGGTTTACAAACCTTTTGACAAACTTACCAAGACTTTATCCTACAAACCGGAAGTGTCTTTGTCCCTCCTTTGTGGAACACCACAAAATAAAAATAAAAACATCCAAAAATTATAACTTTAAAAGTCTAATAGTTATTGATGGTAAACCAATTATGATTTTATAGTAATTAAATTATAAAAAGAAAATATTTAATTTGAAGGTAAGACGATCATTTATTGAACACAATACGCAGAAAATGATAGGGTACGCGTTAATGGTAAGATCTGGTAGGTTCCAGAAGTATAAATTTATCCCACGGTTTATCCCTTGAACGAATGGTTCATGTTACGCAAATTTCTGCGCTTACCTTGAGTGAGTAAGCTTTGAATAGCGTTTACCCCTTGGGATACAAACCTACCTTGAATTGAATTATATTTGGTACACCTGAATCAACGCCTTTTTAAAGATCTACAAGGTTTAACTTATAATTTGAATAAATTCTCTTTGGTTTCTTTAAAGAAAATTCAAAAACTTAACCTTAAATATAAAATTGTCCGTTTTTTGTATTAAATTTTGTAAAAATTCTAAAAAAATGTAAATTTTTGTATTTTGAATGTCTTCAATGTGATGTCTTAAGTTCTTAACATTTCGTAAAAAACTAGGGTTGAGTTAAAGTCCCCCTTCAAGATAAAGCTACCGGTTGCTTTGTATTGAACGCAGGGAGTTAACACGCAATACCAGCATGATTTCATGGTACCCACGTTGCTTGACGTTGTTCCCCTCGGCCAACAAGTAGTTGTAGAATACGTTAGTTTAGAAGACAAGGATAAAAAATTTAGGGTGCGAATAATGAGTGTGAATGTATACTGCTGGTAGCTATGGTTTAGAATGGTAGGGAAAGGGAATAGGTATGGTAAATTTGAGTATATAAGGGCTGAAAAGTGCAAACGGAATCATTCGAAATTTGAGTTTCGTCCAGTTCACACATCGCTTCGTTGCATACAGTGCCGTCTCTGCATGGGCTACCTCATCATTTCCAAGTGAAGTGACTTCGAGGTATGCCCATGTCAGTTACAACCTGTAAAGTTAAAGTTTAAAAAATTTAAAAAAAAACAAATTTAAATTTAAAAAAAAAAAACTAAAATTTAACAGTGGTTCAAGTGTACTAAGTAATATCAAGTCATAAATTTCATTTTTAATAAATAAAATTATAATAAAAGTGACATACAACAAAAATCCAAGAAAAATAAATGAGAAATTTTTTTTAAATAAAAAAATTCAAGTAAGTATTAATTTTAAGTTTTTAGTTTTTAAATTTACCGCGCTTTTGTAATAGATAAGATTTGAAGTACTACCAACTTTTAGTTCCAAAAAAAAAACGTAATAACTTAATTATTAACATTAAGTTTAAATGTTGTTATTATTTTTATTAGAAATACAACTTTTACACTTTCTTACAATATTTTGCACCATAACATTTAGTTTTTTAAATTCTTCATAAAAACAACGTTTAGTAGTGTTGCAAATGTCAAAAAATAAATATCCCTAGTTTTTACGCGCTAAATTTAAATTTATTTATTTTTAACGTGGTTTATCATTAATTTATAGGTTAAGACTTCAACATGGACGTGAGAAGACATCACTTTCACCATAATATTCACCACAATCACCATGATCATCATAATAATCAGATTTATCAAATAAAAACTGATTTTATCTATAAAATCACTTTGAAGAAGAAGAAGCAAGAGAACGAAGTAAAGAAATTGTTCCTCAAACGTTCCCACAACGTTTTTGATACTAAAGATATCAATTACCAAGAAATATCAACCAATACTGACGTTATCAACAAATATCGACAATTATCATTAAATATTCTACAAGACTACAATGTATATTAATTACTAATCAACCAAGAAAGTAATTTTTTAATTTTTACAAACCATAGTTATTATTAAAATTAAGTTAAACACCAGACTAGAGTTTTTTTTATTAATAATTTTAAAATAATGCTTAGTTTCAGATATCAACATGTAAGAAACACCAGAATCAAAATCAAGAACAACAGGATTCCACCAGGATTTTATCAAGATTTCACCAGATAAATCAGAATACCAAAAAATATCATTAGATATTACCAATCTTCAAGAATTATCAAGAAATATCATCAAGTATCAATCCCAGATCGGTTTTAAGACATTAAGCAACGTTTCCATCAACAATCACTACTAGATATCATCAAGCACCAACAGATATCAATCCGATATTACAAAATATCAACGAATACCACCAAATATCATCCGGATATCATCACAATAAGTACACTTCCAAGGTATTTACAATTATAATTACAATTTTCAACAAATTCTAATATAACAATATCAATAACATCACAAAAAATCGTGATACAATTGTTTCCCAATAACAAAAATCATCATAAAATTTTTAAAACGAGAAATAATTATGACACCCACAATTTTGGCGAAAAAATCATTCAAAAACTACAGCCGTGCTTGTGATAAAAGCACAAATTTGTTAAACGTTAAGTTTCTGTTCTGTTACAATCACTGTTACTAATTACTGTTATGAATAAGTTAAGTTTTCGTTATTATCAGTTAAACACATCAGAAACAAGTTACCTGAAAATTACCTGAGTTATTGTTACATTGTTACCGTTACCGTTATTATTACTACAAAAGCACAAAAACACAAAAAATAAGAAACATATTAAGAAATATCAGTATACAGATACAATTATCACACGTTACACGTTTATTCAGATAATTACAAAAAACACAATTTAAAAAAAATTTTACCATCACATCAAGTTATTACAATTCCGTTTTTGTTTTGTTACGTTAAGTTACGTTATGTTTTTGTTTTTGTTTTTTTTTTTAATCAAGTTTGAGGTTAGTTTTAGATGACGTTAGACATTTTTTCTTTAAAAACAGTTGCAGGTTATTTTTAAATTTTAAATTCGTTACAAGTTACACGTTACATTTGCACAGAAATTAACCAACATTTACAAATAAATAACAGAAATAACAAAGAAATTAAAAAAAAATTATTACGTTTTTGCATGTTTTGTCTTTTGTTTTGTTTGACTACGTTTCGGTTTGTTACGTTTTTGTTGAAATTTTGTTTTATTGCTAATTTTGGAATGCTGAATGCCTAAAAGTTATGATTTATTATTAACAGTTGAGGTTATGATGTTAAAGAGTTAAAGAGTTAAAGATCTTGTTAAAGATGGTATTAAAGATCAAGGCAGAGTTAAAGTTAAAGTTAAAGTTATTTGTTACAATTTATTAAGTTTGATTTTATTTTTTTTAATTTTTTTAATTTTAATTTTAAAATTTCAAATAATTTTTTGGTTAAAATTTTATTATTTTTACTTTTAATTTCTTTAGTTTTTATTTTAATTTGACAAAAAGTTTAAATTTTTACATTTTACTTTATTTTTATTATTATTTTTCTGATTTTTTTTAATATAATTTTTTTAATTTAAAATTTTTTATAACTTTTTTACTTTTTTTGGTTACGTTTTCCGTTTCTTTGTTTTGATTTTCGGTTACAAAACGCCACAAGTGCCTAAAATGTTTAAATTTTTTCAAATTACATATAACAGTATCTGTTCGTTAAATTTCAATCCAAATTTGTTAAAAATTGAAGGAAAAACCTCGTTTCTGTTGCTTGTTCTGTTTTTTAGTTATTGATTTCGTTTAATTAATTATTTCGTTTTGTTTAATTTTCATTTTTTTGCCAATTGCATGTTGCACGTTACACATTACACGTTGTTCAAGTTTTCAATCATTAAGTTTAAAAAAAAAAAGTTACACACACAAATTACAAAAAAAAACACAATTTTTATTTTGATATAATTTTTTTTCTAAAATTTTTTTTAATTATTATTTTTTGTTTATTTTTTATAATTTTGCATGCCTTTAAAATTATTATTTAAATATTTTTTATTTGTTTCTTATAATTTTGCATGCGTTTTTGTATTTTTTATTTCTAAATGTTTTTGTTACAACAATTTATTGGATTAATTTCGTTTCAAATGTTATTTTTATCACATTTATAACCACATTCTTTGTTTGTTTTGAGTTATTTGAGTTATGAACAATTTTTACAATTATTTGGTTTATTATCATTTCATTTTTTTCATAAAAAATTTACAAGTTGAAAGAAAACCAGAAAAAAAGCGAATTAAACATATTACAAAAAAATTACAACGTGAGGTTAAACTATATACTAAAATAATAAGTTAGGTTTGAGGTTATGTTAGGTATTACCATTAAATATTGATATTTTTCTTAAAAAAATAAAGTTAAAAATTAGGTTAGAATTAAACTTTGTGTACGTGTTTATGTTTAGATTATAAACTTAGCTTATAATTTAGGTTATAATAGGTTTTCTGTGTTTATTAGGTTAGGTTTTTCTTAATGGATGATATATTCCGGTTAAAATACACAAAGAAGAAAAAATTACAAAAAAAAAATTAGGTTTTAAAAAGTTTGGTGTTCGTGTGCCTTTTATTTCATTAAAAACAATTGATATCAGCAACAAATAGCAACAACAACACTATATATTACAAACAATAAACAATAATAAGTAATAATGTTTGTACATTGCTTGAAACTTCTTAAAACAAATGAAAATTGACCATAAAAACCCTTCATTTGTTTTTTGTTGTTAAAATGTAAAACTGATCAATAACAACAACAATACCAACGAAATAATTATAGTTGACAATCAATAATTAGAGCTGATATCAATTAAAAACAAAAAAAACAATGTTTTATAATTAGAAATTATAGGTTTAAAAAATAATGATAATACTAAAACAAACAAAAATATGTCACTAAAAATGGGAAACAAAAAAAATTAAAACTTGATCAACACTTTTGTTAACGCACTTTTTGCTGATTATTATTTTTTTTATTTGAAAAATTATTTTTTTTGTCAAATTAATTTAAAACTCATTACGCTTTTATTTTAACCATTATTATTTTTATGATTTTTTTATTATTTATTTTTATTTGTTATTATATTATTTATTGTTATCGTTTACGTTTTCTATATTGTTTATTTATGTTTTCGTGCGTGACAACATCATGACAATCATTGTAATTGTCTTGATATTTGACAAATTAATTCCCGAATCGTTTTTTTCACTCAATTCTCGGTTTAAATACAATAACGACAATGAATTACAACAATAAATAACAAAGTAAAGTTAAACAAGTTTACTTGTTTAAGATAACAAATATTAATTTGTTACTAGTTTGTTTATTGTATCGTTTTAATATCAATTTTGTGTATTCTTTAATGTTTATTATTATGTGAGTGTGTTTAATATAATCATTATGTATCATTATTATGTAATTATATAATAAGTAATATGTAATTTGTAATTATATTTTAAACAAAATAAAAATGTGTTTGTATCACACAATTTTTTATTGTTTTTCTTTAGTTATTTCGTTTTTTTCAGTAAAATTACGTTATAATATCATAAAAAGTGTATAAGAAGTTGCCTATCTTAAAACATCATTTTTAATGAAAAATTAAAAAAAACGTCTGTAAAACATAGTTATTATAATTTATTTAATTGAAAATGTGTATAAATCGCAAATATTTGTGTTTGTTTTGTTTTATTTGTTGTTTTTTCTAAGATTTTATCAAAAAAATTTTTTGAATTGGTGTAAAAAGTTGCCTATGTTAACTCTACGTTTCGGATTTAAAATTTAAAATATGTATCTTCTTGAAAAATTTAAGTGTATGTGTGTGTGATAATAAAAATAACAATCGAATTTATTTATATTAATGTTATCTTTAATTTTTAAGTATAAATATTAATTATTGTTATATTTATTCAAGAAAATTGCTTCTTTTTTGTTTATTTTTCTAAGAAATTTGCACATAACGTCGCTATTTTGTTTATAATTATATTTATATTTGAAAACTATCCACTAATATTCATTGTTAACATAAATTTAATAAAATATAATAATAATTGTTAAATTTATGAGGAAAAAATAGAAAAAACAATGAAAATACTTAAAATCTCAAAGAAATTAATTAAGGATCGTCGCCATTTTAATTTTAATTATTTATAAACTTTAATATACTAAATGTTTACATTAATTTTAAACCTAGATTGTAATTTATAGGTTAAATTAACTTACAACAGTTGTAAAGCAAGTTAAACTTCAAAAAACAAAAATAACATGGCATCGTCTATGTTCAAAATTAATCCAAACACTAAGCACATTTTAATATATAAAAATGTATTTACGTTTATTGTAAAATGTAAATTACAAGATCAATTTTAAGGCTAAAAAACTTAAAAAAATTAACAAATTAAAAAAAATAACTTTATCAGTATGTACGTTGTACATGTACTTGCGATTAGCTTTATTATTGATTGCGGAAAATCAGCGCATGTCCCATCGATCTCAACCGCGCGCCGCATTTCCACACTACCCCCTCTCTCATAATACCAGCATATATACAGCCGGAGGCGGCAACGGCGTGCGGCACAGCTGACATTTTCTCCCTTCACACCACCTTCACACAAACGTTTTGTACTCGTACTCACTATTCCATCTTCGTCCTAAAACAACAAGCAACAGAAAATACTGAAGAACCAAAAGAACGAACGAAGAAGTTTACAACGTGTTTAGTGTGTATTACAACGTGTGATGACTTCATGACTTGACTTCAATGTGAAAAGTTAGTTTCTAAGAAACGCGGTGCTAGATACAAGATACAAGACTAGAAGATTAGAAAAGGCAAGAAGCAAGTGCCATGAGAGTTGAGAAGAAGGATTTGAAAGTGAGAGTGAAGTTTTACCGTGTGGTTTGAAGCTAACACACGACCTGAGAATGTTCAAGTGTCAAGTATTCTAAATTTTCGACACGTGCTTCAATTGTGCTTTGTTGAATTAAATAACAATTAAATAATTGAAGTTTTTTTTTGGAGAAAAAAGTTTCTTTTGTTGATATTTTGATAATAAATTTTAACAACGAGATAATAAACATTGAATAGTGATTGTGATTATCTTGAATGAATAATGAATGATAAAAGATCAAACAAAATGTGATGATATACAATTGTGCCGTTGTTTCATTATTATGGTGTCATCATATTTTTATAATTTAATGTGATAATGTTTATGGTTTGGAGTGATGGTGTTGAATGAAAATAGTTTTAATTTGTTGTTTAATGTTTAGTGTTTGTGTTAAAAATTAATAATTTAAAAAATATATATGATGACAACGAGGGAGGTTACTTTAGAGGGAGGATCACCGTGGGGGTTTCGTATGCATGGAGGGGTAGATGTGCATTTACCTTTAAAAATTTCACGAGTAAGTATTACAATAATACAATAACATTAATTAATTTTACTTTAATTGATGTTTACCGTTAAAATTTTCTTTTTTATTTTTTTGTCAAAAATTTTATCAAAAGAAGTGTTAAGGACTGCTTTCTGTAGGTGTTGTTCTCTCGGATTTCAGACTAAGACTAACTTTATTAAAACTACTTCTTTATAATTACAACTTAGAGATTATGTATAAACAATGTAGGCTTC
>JARJDS010009565.1:0-55753 GCA_030264155.1 Atheta pasadenae | reverse complement strand
TTTAGTATAGTGTGAACCTTATCAATTAATAACTTAATAAATATTTGCTATAAAAATATGAACTTAATGCCATATTGTTTTAAATTTTATTGTTTATATTGTGTTAAATTTACATAGTATTCAAATTATAAACAAAGAAGTTATGATTGTTTAAAGTGTTGAAATCGATTTTTGTAAAGTTAAGTTTTGATTATTTTTTGGTTGGACTTTAACATTAAATATCTTGATAATTACTTGTCAAAAAATTTAGTAATCAACCAGAATGTGTAGAATTTAATTGAGAATCAAATACATTTTAGGAAATTGTTATAACTGTATTAGTTTTTTAGTAAATTAAGTTTTAATTAAAAATGCAAGAAATTTAAATTTGATAATTTTGTTTTTAGTATAGTGTGAACTTTATCAATTAATAACTTAATAAATATTTTCTATAAAAATATGAACCTGACGCCATTTTGTTTTAATTTTAATTGTTTATTTTGTGTAAAACTTTTGTCAATATTCAAATAAAAACAACGCCGTTATGATTGTTTTAATTATAAAAACCAATTTTTCTAAAATTAATCATTTTAAATAATTATGTTGGACTTTAACATTTAATATCTTCCCAAAATTATTGTCTAAAAAACTTGAACAAATAATTAGTGTATACAATTTAATACAATTTAATTAAAAATTAAATCATTGTTAAAAAATGAAGATAACTTCAATAGTTTTTAATTTAATTTGTCAAGATTTTAATGTTCAACATTTTACGTTTGAAAAATTATAGAAATCCAAACAGAACCAAAACAAAATCAAACAAAATTCCAATACCACGTGTGGTATTTGTGTTCATTGATTGTTTGCGTGTCTTCCTTCTGTGTGTGGCTTCGTGCTTCGTCGTCGTCAACACATAATTATGCAAATATTTGTTGTGCGCTTCCGACACTCTCCGACACTTTCGACTTCCAAACACTTCCAACAAAACGACCAGCAAACACACCATCAACTACTTCACGGCACTCTTCGCGGCTTCAGTTCAACACCTCCAGCCAGCATATTATGCAACTCGACCAAACACGATCCACCGTTTTGTTGGTCATGTTCGTGTTTGGCACGAGCTTCACCAACAACCTACCATCATCACTATTATCATCATTACCAATTATCAACACGATGAAAACCTACATCAAGCCACAACACAACAAAACAAAAAACAAAAAACAAAAAACAACAAACAAAAACAAAAGAAACAAAATTTTATACAAAAAAACAAATGAAAGACGTCGTAAAACGTCTTTTTAACCTCAAATGATTTTTATTTTTACAAATTCCATCATTCACTGTGTTCACTGTTGATTATGTAATTATGTTAATGCGCCGCAAGCGCGAAGAGCGAACAAGCAAGAGGAGGACCTCGCGCTGGAAATGACAATGACGAATTTTCACGACTTGCCAACTTCCCAACTTTCCACCAACCACAATTCCGCACTCACACACAACATTTATGTAAAACAGCAACGCTTGGGGTGTGTGGGGGTTGGTTTGGAGGCGTGAAAATTACACTTTCCACAGTAACACTTCTGCGCGTGTCACTTCACCACCCAACATAAAACGGAAAATCAGTTTTTACTGTAATTACGAGTATCCACAACGATCCGCAACCATCATCAGCATTAAACTCATTACCATAATGTCTGTTACAAGTTAAACCACATTGGAATTGTCGTTTTTGAAAAAAATTTAAAACTCAAAAAATTAATTTTCTTTACGTTTCGTGAAAAATTATGTAATTTGGAATAAAAATATATTTTTTTAAAAACGACAATTCTAATGGTACATGTTAATAAACTTTATTAACGTTTATGGACTGTGTTGGAAAATGATTTATGGCTGTTGACACGCCACTAACAGACATTTTCGGTTCTGGCAAGTGAAGTAATTTTCATATTTTGACAATTACCATATTTTCTCCAAGCGAGAGCATTTGTTTGCTGTTTTTCGCGCTTGAGGGTGCCAAATATTTGTTTGGGGTTGCTGTGCGTAAAGAACATGATGTTTGAAATAAAAATTTTGTTTTTAATGATGGGAACATTTTTTATCACTTAGTGAGTTGTTTTAAATGTTTTCAAGGACATTTAAGGGTTAGAATGGATTTTTATAAATGTAGGATTTATGTTTGTTTTGAGTGGTTATAGATGGCGCTCATTTTAGTGGCGCTAGTGTCGTTTAACTTAAAGTTAGGTTAGTTTTACAAATTTAGAAAACTTTAACTTTAACAATTAATAACTTTATTTGTATATGGTATAAAAATATAAAACAAACGCTATTTTGTTTTAAATTTTATTGTTTATATTGTGTTAAATTTATATAGTATTAATATTATAAACAAATGAGTTATGATTGTTTAAAGTGTAAAAATCGATTTTTGTAAATTTAATTTTTTGATTAATTATTGGTGGACTGACATTAAATATCTCGTAAAATACTTGTAAAAAAAAATTGAGCATTCAATCAAAATATGTAGAATTTAATTAAGAACCAAATATATTTTAGGACATTGTTATAACATTATTAGTTTTTTAGGAAATTAAGTTATAATTAAAAATGTAAAACTTTTAGAATTTTAAATTGAATAGTTTTGTTTTTAGTTTAATCTTAACTTTATCAAGTAATAACTCAACTAGTATTTGGTATAAAAATATAGAACTGACGCCATTTTGTTTAAAATTTTATTGTTTATATTGTGTTAAATTTTTATAGTAGTAAAATTATAAACAAATAAGTTATGATTGTTTAAAGTGTTGAATTCGAGTTTTGTAAAGTTGAGTTTCTGATTATTTATTGGTAAACTTTGACATTAAATATCTCGTAAAATACTTGTCAAAAAAAATTGATCATTCAATCAAAATATGTAGAATTTAATTGAGAACCAAATAAATTTTAGAATATTGTTATAACTTTATTAGTTTTTTAATAAATTAAGTTATAATTAAAAATATAAAACATTTAGAATTTTAAATTGAATAGTTTTGTTTTTAGTTTAATGCTAACTTTATCAAGTAATAACTTAATTAGTATTTAGTATAAAAATATAAAACAAACGCCATTTTGTTTTAAATCTTATTGTTGATGTTGTGTTAAATTTTTGTGAATTTTAAAAATAAATACAACGCCGTTATATTTGTTTAAATGATACAAATCAATTTTACTAAAATTAACTATTTGATTTATTATGTTGGACTTTGTTATTAAATATCTTCCAAAATAATTATTTAATAAACCTGGACAAAAAGTTAGAATGTGTAAAATTTAATTTTAAACAAAATTATTAAAAAAAAATATAAATAACATGATTAGAATATGAATAAATTAAGTCTGAATTAGTAATTACAAGTTATGTAACAAATTTAATTTTCAAAGTTTTGGTTTAGTTTTATGTGAAGTTTAACAATTAATATCTCAATAACTTTTAATAATAAAATTATATACTAAACGCCATTTTGTTTAAAATTTTATAGGCTCTATATCCTAAAAATGTTGTATTTTTCACAAAAAAAGCAGAGACGTATTTAATGATTAAACAAAATATTGTTTTTCTCAAAATTAAATTTTTTTATATTTTATTGTTAAACTTTAACATTAAATATCCAGTAAAATAATTAACCAAAAATTACAAATCAAAATACAATATAAGTAGAATTTAATAATGAATAAAACCGCGTTTAGAAAAGTTTATAATCTTTATTACTTTTTACTTAAACTACATTTAAATAATTATATGCAAATTTTTTTGTAACTTAATATTTTTCTGTAAACTTTTATAAGTTTAAAAATTAATATCTTAATAAATAATTAAGATAACATTATAAACTAAACACTATTTTGTTTGAAATTTAATGTACTATCATGTATAATTTTTTTTAACTAAAAAAAATAAAAACAGGGCCGTAATTAATATTTAAACAAAGTAACAATTTTTTAGCTAACTATTTTTTGTTTTTGTAAAATCAAACAACTGTAAATATCTTTTAAAATATTAACCATCCGATTGTTCTTATTATGCAAATCCAAACACTGCTCGAAGGTGTCGCGTGTCGCGTGTCGAATAACTCGCTTAAGTCGGTTACCAGTGACTTAAGTCACTTCTTTCCATACTCCACGACCATAGTTCTGCGATTGACCTAAATTCCGTTCCCATTTCGCGTTTTACACACACCAAGTTTAAAGTTTTAGTTTTAATTTCGCATTTTCATAGCATACGTGTGTCTTTCTTTGAGTTAACATTGAGTCACAATGGGCTCCATATCGTGCTTTGCTAAGTAAGCTCAATGCAGCTGAGTCGCATATTGTGTAGCAGCCATTGAGGCTTGGCTTTCCGCGGCTTACTAATACGCGGAATATGCAGTCGATATTTTTTTAAGGAGCATATTTAAATTTCATAATACGTTTCCATGTGGATGGAATTCGCGACACAACACAGCCGGTAATAACGTAACAATTGGAATATTGTTCAAACAATTTTTGCGTCCACTCAGCGCGAAATGCACAAGTTAAATTCAAACAAAATAATGTAAGCTTTGTGTATTTTGTGCAATGCGTTGAAAATTAATTATGAAATCATTTAAATGGATCCAATCGTTTTATGATTATTATTCGATTCGATGTTTCAACAATAAATTATGTCATCGGCTATGTGGGTATGGGTAGGTCATTCAATGTCATATTGATTTAATTATTTAATTAATTTAATTTATTTTTAAATTTTTTTTTATTATTGACGTTTGTTGTGTAAAAAAAGTCAATTTAAACAAAAACTATAACAAATATTTAAATTGTTTTAAATGTGTTTTATTCTTCATTCAATTCTGCGTAATATAGTTTTTAGTTTATATTTTTATGATTATTGTAATAAAAGTTATTTAGGTTTAAAGTTTGTTCTTTTAAATTAAAAATTTAATTTTTTTTAAAAGTTTTTGTTTTGCTTTAAAAATTTAGTACGGCTCTGTTTTAATTTTTATAAATACCAAAATTTTACATAATATTGTTATTTAAATTTTTAATATAACGACGTTTAGAACATATTTTTAAGGTAATTATTTATTGAGATATTAATTGTTAAAGTTAGTACAATTTTTGAATAATTTTAGATTTTTTTCTTTATGGGTATTGAGTTACTAAACATTAAATTACTTAAATACTAATGAATTAAATTAATTTTTTTTAAAAGTGATGATTTCTGCATTAAATTTGAAATATGATGTATTTTATTCTATATGGTTTAAGTTATTATTTTCAGAAATATAGAACATATAAGTTAATAATAAAATTATTCAGAATGTAATTGATCTTTTATGTTTAAATATTTATCACGCCCTTATTTTTGGGTAGATAAGTTTTAAAATTATTGTAGTAATAGTTTATTAAATTATTTATCAAAATATGTTTTGTTGATAATTTTAAATTAATTATTTATTGGGTTATTTAATGTCAAAATTGTTAGTATTTTAATAATGTATGTACTTTTTCCAACATTTGTAATTAGGTTTTAAAACTTATTTATCTCAAAAACTAATAAAGATATAATAATTTTCTATAAATAATATGATAGGTTATTAAATTTTATATAATATAAATTTTAATTGAAAATTTTATCTTTATTATTAAACAAAATATTTTACTTAAAAGTACAAAGTTGTTTATTTACTTAAAAATATTTTGTAAAAATATTGATTTATTTTCAGACATTAGTACGGCTCTTGTAATTGATATAAATTAATGATATTTTCACACAAACTAAATTATTAAATTGAAAATAAAACTACGTTGACAGAATTATATTATGTTAATTAATTATTAAGTTATTTATTGATAAACTCCATGATACATAAAAAATGTAAGTAATATTATTTAAGTTCTCAAATCATGCAATTATTTATTAAAACTTATTTATTTCAAAAACTAATAAATGTATCACTATTTTTAAAAAACTATTAAATAAACAGTTAAATTTTCTTTAAAATACGTTATTATTCAAAAATTTTGCACAAATACTTTATAAGATATTTAAGTTGAAACACCAACATCGGATAATAAAATAATAAGTTTTACAAAAAGTTATCTTTTACTTTAAATATCAATCACGCTTCTATTTTTGTTTACAAACAAACTAAAATTCACAATGAAATAGGTAATTAAATTTTAAACAAAATAACGTTTACACATTATAAATATATTAATTATTAATTGAGTTATTTAATGTTAAACTAAACACTAAATAAAAACAAAAGTAAGGAGATTTATGTTTATCAAAAGATGAAATTAGTTGTTAAAACTTAAATATCTCAAAAACTAATAAATTTTTATTAATTTTTTAAAAACCCTTAAATAGATAATTAAATTTCACATTTACTAAGTCATTATGTAATTTTCATACTCTAATAGTTTATTAGATATTTAAGTAATTAAAAAAGTAAAAATTAATTTTTACAAAAATGTATCATTTATTTTAAATATCAATCAAACTTCTATTTTTATTTATAAACAAACCAAAATTTACAATAAAATAGGTAATTAAATTTTAAACAAAATGACGTTTACACATTATTAATATATTTATTATTAATTGAGTTATTTAATGTTAAACTATACACTAAATTGAAAACAAAAGTAGGGAGATTTACGTTTATCAAAATATGGAATTAGTTGTTAAAACTTAAATATCTCAAAAACTAATAAATTTTTATTATTTTTTTAAAAACCCTTAAATAGATAATTAAATTTCACAGTTATTAAGTCGTTATGTAAATTTTGTACTATAATATTTAATTAGATATTTAAGTAATTAAAAAAGTAAAAATTAATTTTTACAAAAATGTATCATTTATTTTAAATATCAATTACACACCTATTTTTATAATTATAAACAAACCAAAATTACCACAAAATAGTTTATTAAATTCCCAACAACACCACATCCTTTAAATAATTTTCGAACCATAACTTATAACCTTAAATCACAAAATAAAACAACAATTTCCTATTCATTGTCATTCACGCTTACATTTCATTAGTATCCAAAACAATGCCTGGATATTAATTTCTAAACTCGTATAAAGTGCGCATCACACAAATAAATAATAAACGCGTTGACTTTGATCAACAAAAAAAAAATTGCCGAGTATATTAACAACATTAGCAATGTTATAAACTATGACGTCGGAGCTAGAAATGCGGAAAACAATTGAATTGCTTTGTTCATATTTAATATTCACGACCAATCGCCGATGTTGTCGGCGTCGAGCCTTAAGTAACATTCCTTGACGAAAATAATTTTAATATAAATTATTTACAATTTACAATAAACTTTTTATTTTGTTTAGCTTAGCAACTATTTAATTTGTTTAAAACATTGCGTTGTTTTAAGTATTGAAACTATTGAGCAATCGAAATGTTAAATAAATGTTTAATAGAAAATAAAAATTGCAACATTAAAAGTTAAATTGAATTGAACTTAATTAAGTGTACGAATTTGTTTATAATTAATAATGAGAATCAAATTGGTTTGATTTGTTATATAGTTTTATTGTGCAGTTTATTAATCGTTGAGTTGCTCACTTTGTTGAAACGTCAAAGCGTCGCTAAGTTAGCACGCCATCGACATAATTAATTAACGGATTACTAGCTGGGCAATTAAGTTATTTGCGACTTGCGCGACTTAAGTGCTCAGTTATTTTATGTACTGTGTAACTAGCATACTAAGTATTATTAAGTATAAATTAATTTTATGTTTAGTGCATTTATTATTATTTAAATTTTTTTTTTTTAAATTAAAGATTTTTTTCAAAACGTTAGTACGGCTCTGGTTGTTTTTATACAGTTTTGAAAAAATATATAATGAAAAGTTTATTAAATTTTGAATTTAATTAAGTTTAGAATATGTTTTTATGTTAATTAGTTTTTTTGATATTAATTATTTAAGTTGATAATAATTTTTTTTTTTATATTTTTAAAATTTAAGATTTTTTTCTAAACGTTAGTACGGCTCTGGTTGTTTTTATGCAGCTATTAAAAAATATATACTAAAAAGTTTATTAAATTTTGATTTTAATTTAGTTTAGAATATATTTTTATGTTAATAAGTTTTTGTGATATTAATTGTTTAAGTTAATAATAATTTTTTTTTAATATATTTAAAATTTAAATTTTTTTCAAAACGTTAGTACGGCTCTAGTTGTTTTTATACAGTTTTTAAAAAATATATACTAAAAAGTTTATTAAATCTTGAATTTATTTCAGTTTAGATTATATTTTTATGTTAATTAGTTTTTGTGATATTAATTGTTTTAGTTAATAATACATTTTTTTAATATTTCTAAAATTTAAGATTTTTTCAAAACGTACCCGGTACTGACGTTCAAATATTTCAATAAAATAAAATAATAAACAAACAATTAATTATTTATTAAAAATCTAGATTAAATTACTTTTATTATGATCACATACAATATATTTTATTATTAAACATTTAAAAGATATTTAACATTACACTTTAAAAAACAAAAACTCACATATTGCGCCAGTAACCAAAGCAATCATCGCACATTTTATCAAATATTTCTATAAACAAAAATAATAAATAAACAATTAATTATATATTTAAAATCTTGGTTAAATTATCTTTAATATTATGTCAAACAAAGTGTTCTAACATTAATACTTTAAAAATAATTAATATTAAACTTAAAAAACATCATATTTTAATTTTTATTTCCAAACTCAATTTGCATTGACAAATTTAATCAAATATTTCAATTAAATAAAACAATAAATAAACAATTAATTATTTATTAAAAATCTAGATTAAATTACCTTTAATATGATCACATAAAATATGTTCTAATATTAAACATTTAAAAGATATTTAACCTAAACTTCACAAACAAAAAGTCACATATTTTTGGACTAACCAAAGCAATCATCGCACATTTAATCAAATAATTCTATAAACAAAAACAATAAATAAACAACAAACAATAAATTTAAAATCTTCATTAAATTACCTTCAATATGACAATATACAAAGTACTCCACTAATATAATCTCAACATATATTTATCATCAAACTTTACTAACAAAAACACAACAAATTCACCATCAACCAAAGTATTTATCCCACATTTTCTCAAATATTTCAATAAACAAAAACAATAAAAAAACAACCAATCACACCATCAAAATCTTCATTAAATTACCTTTAAAACATGTCCATACACATTGTTGTACCACCAATACTTTAATTAATAATCACCAACAAACACAAACTAAAAATAAACAACGAAAAATTTTCTTAAATCTTTAAAAAATTAAAAAAAAAACCTTATAAACTTTATACATAATTATGAAAATATATATTATATAGTTGACATAGTACATACTAAATGCATGTAGTATGTTTAACCTTTAACCAATTAAAAACACAACATAATAACCTGTACCTAATTCATTACATTTACATAGGTTTTTTATTGGTTCAAAGTCCCAAATTTAAATTCCACTCTCAACCTTCTCGAATTCTTCCACAATCAAATTAAACCTCGAATTAGAGAATTGGAATTAAAGAATTAGAATTAAAATTAGAATTTACAAGGTGTATCTAATGTTTTGATTACCACGATTAGTCTCATCGCCACACGTTGTTCTTCATGCTCATTGACCTCATCTTCTTCAACTTCTCCTTCTTCTTCTTCTTAAGAAGAAGTTCTTGTACATTTTTGTAATTTTTTGTAATATTTTAATATTTTAATCTCTTAACATTAACATAAAACATTAAACAGTAAACAATAAACTTCAAAAATAATAAATAAACTTAATTAATGTTATTGTTATTAACAATTAGTCTACTGATTACTTTACAGGGTTAAATTACTACTGTTTGGTAGTTTTAATTATCAAATATTTAACTCTAGACTAGACTAAACTAAACAAAAAAAAATAAACAAATTTTTATTCTTACTAATCTTCATTTGTTTTATTTGTTTTTCTTTTGTTTTGTTTTCTATTTATTTTACTATTTGTTTCTTGCATTCTTTTGTTTTTTTTTTTCATTTGTTTGCTTGTTATTCTTTTGTTTTTGTTTTTTTGTTATTTTTCGTTTGTGTTTTGTTTTGTTTTTGTTTTATATTTAATTCCACTGTAGTGTTTCAACCAAATGCCGTATATTTCGATTAATTTGACTTTTTTATTCTTTGGCACTTAATTAAGGCAGCGGGTGTCCACGGTCGGTTGTGGCCGACTGTTGGAATAAAATTATTCAAATCATGTGGCTTCGTCGTCGATGGTGGACTCTTCGTACGCCTCGTTTCCACAACGATAATGACGATAATCGGTTAGCTACCGACCAACTGCGACCAGCCAACCAAACAAGTGAAGAATCTGAAGAAGTCGAACCTAGCGGCAAGTGGTACCAAGGACTCAGTAGTTCTCTAAGGTCTGAGACGTCTTGAGAAGTATAAAAAACATTAAGAACATTAAGAACATGAGGAAGATTTGAATTGGTCTTAAATAACATTAAATAACATAAAATTCAGAATATACATAAAAACAGTTAAAAACACATTCAATACGCTGGTTATGTGTAAACATCATTTGTAAACATTAATTAGAATTTATAATTTATTAGATTTTTTTTATATTTGCGTTTTTTTTGATTTTTTTGCTTTTTTTATTTAAAAATGTTATTACGTCATAAGTTTTTAATTTAATTTTGTAATTTTTTGTTAATTTTAAAGTTTATTAGTTGTATTAATTATTGATGAAAGAAAAAATTTGTTTATGTTATTGTGGTATTTGTTATAACATTTTAAAGTTTAGTGATTTTTTTGTAATCAGTATAATAAGTTTTGTAAAAACAAAAATTTTTAAAATTAGTCTCACGTGTTTGTTTTTTAATATAATAATGTTATTTTTGCGGGAATTTATAGATTTTTAGATGCTCTATTTAGTCGTAATATACTTAATTAATTTTAGTAATTGAGTTTTACGTTAATTAACATTTAAAGTCATTTTTAGTTTTAAAAATTTATTTTAATCATAAAAACCACAAAATGTAACAATTTTACCTCAAATTTACGGATTTAAAGAAACAAATTTAATTTTATTAGTAAAGTAAAGTTTAAAACTACTATTTACATAAATAATAATAAACTTAATAAAAAAAATGTAAAAGTTATACAAAATTTAAGAAAAAAGTTTTTTCACTTATGGTTTATTACTAAATCATTAACTTTGTCGTTCAATAACTTAAAATGTATACACAAAAACTAAATCTACTTTAGTACATTTAATAAAAACACTTACAATAAATAAAATTTAATTAAATTAATTTAATTAAACCCAATACTAACGACGTACAAATTAATTTTCCAAACTGTGTTTTTTTTGCGTTGTATCATAGTCTTATATTAAAAATTTATGATTAAATGTTATAATACGTAAAACCTAATAAATAAAAATAAATAACTGTGGTACTAATTAATAATAACATTAATAAACTATTGTTTGTATAAATATTATCATGTTCAGATAAAAATTACGAAAGTTATTACAAATTTAAAAACATGTCTTTTTTAAGCTCTGATTTGCACATAAAATAGTAAGTTATGACTTTGACGATTAATAACTAATTATTTAATTAAAAAAATTAAATTTACAATACACTCATCAATAAACACACTCATGTTCTATATATTTAAGTTTAGTTTACAAAATTTGATCAATAAACATTGAAGTTATACCTTATTTACTAAGTTTTTTTTCACATTACTAAAGTAGTAGCAACATTATCAACTGATGACTTTAACAATTTATTGTAAAATAACTACTGATTATAATTAATTTTCTATTTTATTATTTGTTAGTACCATTAATAAACTATCATTCAAAAAAAAATTATTTAATTTTATCCATAAATATAAAAGTTATAACAAATTTAAAGAAAAATCCAAAAATTTTACTTTTTTTATATTTTGTGTGTGAATTTTTTATTTGTAACTTTCGAAAATTTTATGAATTTCATCCCTTAATTTTACCTTTCTTTCATCCCCTTACATTTTCTGATTTTATTTTAATAGTCATGATGATTTAGTTTCAATATTCAATACTTTTCCCTTAAAAATTCAAGTTTTCTTACCTGATATCAAATTACCATTACCATATTCATCCCTTTACTTTAATTTTTTATCCATTTCATTATTCTGAATATTCCCTACAAAAATCTGACACATTTTTCCTTATTCTTGAAATGACTACCTGCTCACAAACACAAAAAAAGAGGTTAAAGTTGAATCTTTCCAAAAAGGGATGAAAAGGGGTTCGGTTACGAGGACTATACATTGACATTTTTGCACAATTCCCAAGAAACTAAGGATTACGCAAGTAAAAAAAATGAGTACCACTAAACTTCACCCCACAGAATGCAAAAAACGTGATAGATGAGGGGATGAAGGGTTGTTTGCACAATACACAGCATATGTGTCGCGTCTTGACTACCTGATACAGGTAACGAGGTAAATGAAAAAAGTAACCCGATCGCCAGGTAGTAATTCGATATTCAATTATTTTTTGTGCGTTTTGTCATTCTTCGACTCAAATCTTGTAGTTTTTCAAGCTTGGGTTGGATTTTTTGCGGCGGAAACAAAGATTTCGCACATATGTCTCAAGAAAACATGGAAAACAGATGAAATGTGTGAAACTGAAAGGCTGGATGGAATTATCAAAAAAGTGAGGAATGGAAGAAAGGAAGAGTGAACACTAAACAGTTGAGCACACATTGAGTTTGAATGTAAAAAAGGGTAAACATCGTAAAACGTAAAAAACACCCTTTTGATGTGAAAAGGGTAAAATGTGGAATTATAAAAAAGGTTTTAAGCCTTTCTCACGGTTTTTGTAAGATTTTTTATAGAAAATTAAAATGAAGAATAAAAGTTGAAGAAACGAAATTTGATATTAAAACACCATTTTTTAAATTTGATGTAACTTTTATAATTTTGATTGTAAGTTTATAAAATTTTTATTAAACATAGTTTATTAGTGGTACTTTTAATTAGTTTTGTATTTAATTAGTTAAAGTTTGTAGATTTTAAGAAATCAAATGTCAAAGATGATTATAGTAAATAATTTTGTACTAGTAATTGACGAAAGAATCAGTTTAGTAAATTAATTATTAAGGTGGTATTTTTTAATTAAATTTAATAAACTAAATATAATTTTATAGATTATTAGTTGCTTTATTTATTACTTTAATGGAAATTTAATTTTTATTAATAAATTATTAGTTATAACACATTAAAGTCATAACTTTTTTTTTATAATAAGAGCTAAAAAATTATGTGTTTTAAATTTGTTTATAACTTTATTAATATTTTATTAAACTTGATGAAATTTTTTAAAATGATAGTTTATAAGTGGTACTATCGAACTGTTTAACAATTATTTAATTATTATTAATAGTTTTTCTTTGTAATAAATCAACAAAGTTTTAAGTTCATAAAAAAATAAATGCTTTATTATATGTAACAAGGAACATTATTTTTATTAGTTATAACTTTGATGTTTTTTAACTTAAATTAATAAGCTAACGTTTATTTTGTAGACAATTAAGGCCTTTATTGGTTACTTTAACGTAAATTAAATTTAAAGTAACAATTAGAGAGTTATAAGACGTTAAAATTTTAAGTTTTAATTTTAGTTCAAAATTTTACGTAAAATACACAACTTTTTGAATTTATCATAACTTTTAAATTTATCAAGACAATTTAATAATGTATTTACAAACAATACTATATTAGTGTAACAATTACAAAATTTAAAAATTACTTTATTATTATTAATAGTTTTTATGTAATAAATTGTCAAAATCATAACTTTATATAATAAAAACTAAAGTGTTTATACCAGGTATCAACAAACATAAATTAGTAAATTAATTATTACGTCGCTGTTTTTGGACCAAACTTAATAAACTAAACATTATTTAACAGATAATTAGTGCCTCTACTAATTACTTTATTGCAAATTAAATTATTATAAATAATTAATCAGTTATAGAGCGTCAAAGAAATAAGTCACAATATTAGTTTAAAATTATAACTAAAAATACATAGGAAATTTTTAAAATTTACTATAACTTATGTAATTCTAATACAAAATTAATATTATTTATAGTAAAAATAGCTAATTTGTGCTACTATTTTGAGGTATTAATAATAATTAATTGTAATTGTTAGTTTTAGCGTAATAAATCGTCAAAATCATAACAAAAAAATTAAATTAACGAAAAACACTTTTTAGTAAACAAATTATTATGACGTTGTTTATTGTCCAAACTTAATAAACTAATCATAATTTAACAGATAATTAGTGCCTCTACTAATTACTTTATTGCAAATTAAATTATTATAAATAATTAATCAGTTATAGAGCGCCAAAGAAATAAGTCACAATTTTAGTTTAAAATTATAACTAAAAATACATAGAAAATTTTTAAAATTTACTATAACTTATTTATTTTTTAAATAAAATTAATAATATTTTTACTAACAATAGCATATTAGTGCTACTATTTAGTGGTATTAGAAATAATTAATTATAATTGTTAGTTTTAGCGTAATAAATCGTCAAAGTCATAACAAAAAAATAAATTATCGAAAAACACTTTTTAGTAAACAAATTATTATGACGTTGTTTATTGTCCAAACTTAATAAACTAAACAACATTTAACAGGTAAATAGTGCCTCTACTTAATATTTTAATGCAAATTGAATTGTTATAAATAAATAATTAGTTACAAAGCGTCAAAGTTGTAAGTTTTTCTTTATAAAACATACTTTTTTTTAAACTAAAATTGGAATATCTTTGAAAATTATTACAAAATAATAAATTTAAAAAAAATTTTATCAACAATGTAATATAAACAATTAAATATATCTAAAAAATGTTCTCATAATTTTTTTCTTATAAAACATCTTGTCGACTTATGAAGTTTTCAATAAAATTTTTTCCTCGTTAGTAATTTTTTAAATTTCGCCGAAAAGTGGCCGGCGGACTAATAATTGCAGTATTGTTGTACTTTTTATCAAATTTCGGCAAATTCCGCCTTTGACAAACCGCTCCAGAAAGTCAAAAAACGCTTAAAGACTTTGCGCTCTTCAGCAAAGAATGAACCAACACAAAAGTATTTCGATTCAGTTCAGTATTCGGCAGTTATTCGCTTTTTATCCCCCCGAATGAGTTTTTCTCCACAGCTGCGGCGATTTTTAATTCACAATTCACATTTGGCGTTTTTCGATTTTTTGTTGCATTATGAACACGCAGGACCAGCAGTGGCAAATTAATAATATGCCGATATAAATGCGGGCCGACGTCTCGGACAAATCGGAGCGCGAATTAAAAATTCTCAAACTCAATTAAAAAAACAACAACAACAAAAGCTCAATATAAAACAAAAAACAAACAAAACAAATGCAGAGCGTTAAAGAACATGAACACGAACAAAACACAAACGAAAAGTTTCTTAAAACAAAACAGAAACAAAACAAAAAAATAAAAGAAGTTGAAGAATTTTGGCAACGTAATTAAAAACTGGTCGCCCTTTTTCAACTTTAATTCTTCACATCTTCGCATCTTTTAAACTTTTCTGCACACACACACCACTTTGTGTTGTTCTGTTAACTTTAATTCTTTGGGTGCGAAAAAATGAAAAATGTGCAGCGCGTCGTTATTTTTATTTTCGATTCTGTGTCCGAACAAAGTCCGAACGAAATGGAATTTTTAAAGCTTTTTGCGTTTTTATGATTTACGCGTTCTTAAACGTTTTTTTTTCTCTTCTTATTTTCGGTGTGGTTAAAATGCAGACTGCACAGGGCGTGCGCGCAAAAAATCGAAATCGATCTCGAAAATATTCACAAATTTACGGGCAGAAAAAAATGACTCAAAATGCGAAACCAAAACCGACGAAAATTGAGCGCGGCGTTAACAAAAACTGTGGCTTTTGTTCATCGCGGAAAAAAGGACATAAAATGAAATGGTAAATGGTAAAGCACGTGGTTGTGGTTGTGTCCAAATTTAACGTCTTTGATTTTTTGGTTTTTTATTTTGTTAAAGAAGTTTTAACCCTTTAAAACTGTTAAATCTGTTAAAATACGATAAAGATTTAAATTAGTTTGTAATTGAGAATTTAAAGCGTGGTCGAATGATTTTTGGGGTTTTATGGTTTATGGGTTAAGTAATTAACATTTTTGTGTGCACTAAATGTTTTATTTTGCACAAAAAATTTAATTTTTAATTGTTTTTTAAAGTTTTTAAAATTTTAGGTTAGTTTGTTTTATTAAGTTTAGATTTAAAAAGGCTGTAACGTCAAATCTATACGTTAGAATTAATTAATTGTTATGCCATTTAATAGCAGGGTTAATTAGCTTTGTATTAAAACTAAAAATAATTACCTACGATTAAAACTAACGGAGTTATAGCTAATTTAAAAAATTATGTTTTTGGTTTTGATTTTTAACTAGTTAAATTTTTTTTAAGCTAAACTTTGTAATTAATTATTGCGAATGTACGTAAGTTAAATTAATTTTTAATAAATTAACTTGATAGAACAACTTATAATCTTTAATTATTCCGAATATGATATAAGTTCAATAAAAAACAACAAAGATATAAACATTTTAAAACATTGTGTTTTATAACAAAATTAAGTTTTTGTGTAATGTAAAGGCTACTTTGAAGTCCTGTAACTTCAATCCTAATTATTAAAATTATTTATACGTTTAATTAATTGAAAGTATAGCTAATAAACTTTGATTTGTTTTTTAAATAATTTAATTTTGACAGAAAGTACGCAAGTACTAGTGATTTTAAAAAATTGTGTTTTTTTACAAAAAATGAGTTTTCAAAACTAAAAATTAGTTTTAAAGGTATTTAACTTAAAATTAAATCATTAAAATTAATTAACGCATAAACTAATCTATAAAACCTTTAATTATCTATACTTTAACTGAATGTGATATAATTTTATTAAAAAACCACAAAGTTATATACATTTTAAAAAATTGTGTTTTTCTAACAAAATTAAGTTTTTTTGTAATGAAAAGGCTACTTTGAAGTCTTGTAATTTCAATCCTAGTCATTAAAATTATTTATACGTTTAATTAATTGAAAGTATAGCTAATAAACTTTGATTTGTTTTTTAAATAATTTAATTTTAACGAGAAATACGGAAGTACTAATGATTTTAAAAAATTTTGTTTTTTTTTACAAAAAATGAGTTTTAAAAATTAAAAATTAGTTTTGAAGGTATTTAACTTAAAACTAAATCATTAATATTAATTAATACATACACTAATCAATAGAACATTTAATTATCTATACTTTAAGCAAAAGTGATATTATTTTAATGAAAAACAACAGAGATAACATCCATTTTAGAAATTTGTGTTTGTTAAGTCCAAACTAAGATTTATAATCATCAATTTTCGATGATTAATAATCAAAAAATCTATGGTTTAAAATTATTTACACTTTTCATTAAATATAGTTATTAAGTTTTTTAATAAAAATCAACAAAGTGGAATAAAACTAAAAATTTCTCACAGATCCAAACTTTTTACGAAAAAAATCCAAAAAGATATCATTAAATCCAAAATAGTCACAAACACAAAGCTATATCTTGTTTGGGGTATTTTGCAACATCATCCTTTTCTCATCTTTCACATCCTCACATCATCCTATCATCCCTTAAAGACGCAAATCAAAATCAAAGCAGGTACAAAACCCAAAAACTTAAAAAAATCGGAACTAAAGGAAGTAAACGAAACTACAACCACCAAAAAAAAAAATGCCACGCTTCAGGTAGTCGATAACTTTATAAATTCGCAATGTCACCAAATCCTCCTTTAACTTACCCCTATTTCTCAAAAAAAAAAAAAAACTCCATATGAGGTAAAAACCTTAAAAGAACGTAAAAACTTTAAAAAAAGCTTCGACAATAAAAGAAAAGAAAGTAAAAGTCGTCATCTACCTGATCTGATTCCTAACCATCTTAAGGGTTAGGGGGTTAAAATCCAAAAACTGCGATTACCTTTCATTACCAGGTAGAATTTACGAATTTAAAGGTCCTCAGGTACATGCCCGGATATTTAAGGGTGTGAAGGCACAACTACCCCCAATTTACGCAACTCACCCCAATAACTCGTAAGGGTAGTATTACTTCCGCATGCAGCTTGATATCGTTTAGCACTGGGTTTAGTTTCATGATATTTATACCCCGTTTACGTGATTCAGGTAAAGTACTTCCTTAAAATCTTTTATTCTGGTTTACTTCCGATTCTTCCCTTTTTTACTCAAAATTGTGGTCATTCTTTATTTGCAAGTAAACTTACCTAACCGGGTAACCGAGTAATCCAAGAAAGTTTTGTCATTCTATATCTTTAAATTTTTTTCTCTTTTTGTTGGTTTTTGGTTCTTACCTCTTTTACCCTTGAATAGAAATGTGGAGTTTTTTGAATTTTTTGTACCCACGGTTTTTATCTTTCAGGTAAACTGAGTAAATTGAGTAAGTTCAGTTTTTTAGATTTGTGATTCAGCGGTTTTGGATTACGTTCGGTAGGTTTAATCCAAAAGTGGTGTGTGCTGGATGAATTTGGTGAGAAAAGAAATGTGAAGATGTACAATTTAATGTTTTATAGAAAAATTTGTTTTAACAAAAAATTGTTATTGTTATTGTTGAAACTTTTATTTATAATTGTAGATAACTAAGTTTAATTCTAAATTTAAATTAGTTATCAGTTTAACTAATTATTTAAACATATTTATTTAAGATAAACAATTAATTAATTATAGCATCTTATAGTATAACTATTGAACTATTTTTTTGTTTAAATAATATTAAGTTTTGTTAATAATTTTAAAAGTTATAAACAATTTAAAAAAATATGTTTTTTTGGTTGAGATTTTAAGCAGAAATAATGATGAATGACTTTGACGTCTTTTAAGTTTTAAATTATTATTAATAATTAAATTTTTGGTAATGTATATAATTAAAACACTAATTATCTGCAACATTTTGTTTAATTTATTAAATTTGGTTGAAAACTAACGATGTAGTGATTAATTTACAAAAGTGTGTTTTAAGTCAATTTTAGTATAGTAAGAAATTTGCATGTTATATACTCATGATTTTGTTGATTAATTACAAAGTAATCGTAAGTTAAAATTGATTAAATATTAAACTATTTAATAATAACACTATTAAACTAGTATTTGTATAAATATTAGTAAATTTAGTACATAATTATAAAAGTTATAACAAATTTAAAATATTGTGTTTTTCATGAGCTGATTCATACAAAAACTAAAAGTCTTAAGTTTGACAGCTTGTAATTAATAATTTATTTATAAAACACAAGTTTGCATTAAATAACATAATAAAGGCACTTATTGTCTATAAAATTAAGTTTAGTTGATTGAATTTAGTTAAAAAACAAAGATGTAATAATTAATTTACTATAGTGTGTTTTCAGTCACGTTTAATACAGTAACAAGTTTGCATGTTATAAACTCATGATTTTGACGATTTATTACAAAATAACCGTTAACTAGAATTAACTAACTGTTGATTCATTCGATAATAACACTATTGAACTATTATTTGTACAAATATTATCAAGTTTAATAAACAATTATAAAGGATATAACAAATTTAAAAAATTGTGTGTTTCAAGTACTGTTTAATACATAAAACAAAAAGTTATCACTTTGACATCTAGTAACTAATAATTTATTAATAAAACTTAAGTTTGAATTAAAATATATAATAAAGGCACTAATTATTTACAAAATTAACTTTAATTGATTAAATTTACTCAAAAATCAACGCCGTAATATTGAATTTACTAAACTGTGTTTTCAGTCAAATTTAGTACAGTAACAAGTTTGCATGTTATTAACTCTTGAATTTGTTGATTTTTAAAAATATAACCGTTAATTAAAAAGAACTAACTATTGAACCATTTGATAATAACACTATTGAACTATAATGTGTGCAAATATTATCAAGTTAAATAAACAATTATAAAAGATATAACAAATTTAAAAAATTGTGTTTTTCAAGACCTAATTCATACGTAAAACCAAAAGTCCAAACTTTGACATCTTGTAACTAATAATCTATTTATAAAACATACGTTTGCATAAAATCATTTTATAAAGACACTAATTGTCTACAAAATAAAGTTTAGTTGATTAAATTTAGTCAACAAACAACGCCGTAATAATTCATTTACAAAACTGTGTTTTCAATCAAGTTTAGTACAGTAACAAGTTTGCATGTTATTTACTCTTGACTTTGTCGATTTTTTACAAAATAACCGTTAATTAAAATTAACTAACTGTTGAACCATTTGATAACAACACTATTGAACTATCCTTTGTGCAAAAATTATCAAATTTAATAAACAATTATAAAAGTTATAACAAATTTAAAAAATTGTGTTTTTCAAGTATCTACTGTTTTATACAAAAAAAACTAAAAGTCCAAACTTTGACATATTGTAACTAATAATTTATTTATAAAACTTAAGTTTGCATAAAATCATTTCATAAAGGCACTAATTATCTACAAAATTAACTTTAGTTGATTAAATTTAGTCAAAAACCAACGCCGTAATAATTAATTTACTAAACTATGTTTTTGTTACGTTCAACTACAAAAATCTCAAGCAAAAAAATTGATAAAACAAATTATATCTTTTAATCAATTAACTAATTATAAAATAAAAAATAAATGTTCTCAAATATTAAAAAAAAAATTACCAAAACCAAGGAGATTTTAATGCTCAAATGTAGAAAAAAGAAAAAAATATTTGGGCGTGTACTCAGTTGATGAATTCAGTCAGCCGTCGTTGTTTGCGAATCGCGTGATTCGCGTGATTCGCGCTTGATTCCCGCGACGTCGTCGTTGAGTTTCCGCGTTCCGCTCCGCGCGCCGACTCGTGCGCCGCTTCACTTCACATCGCGTCTGCGTTGCGTTGCGTCGCACCGTGGATTCCTATTGGGGAATCTCGCGCAATTTGCCGAAAAACGCACAGCCAGCGCTCAATTCGCGCGAATCGCGCATCCAACGCCGCGACTCGACCTCGCGACGCGCCAAGCTCCACCTACAACATCCACACGTCAACATATTCCCAACCATATCAAACATCTCTATATACTTACTAACATCGGCATTTATATATATATACATAAATATATAAATATAATACATTCACAACTTATTTAAATATCAATTAATTTTAATTAAAATTTAAAATTTTTATTTTTGTTTAAATTTACTTATTTTAACATTATTGTCGATTATTAATAAACTAATCGTAGAATTCTGTTTAAATTTTGTATAAACAATCTTAAGTAATTAACAAATACACGTTCAAAATTTGGTTAACTTTTATCGAGTAGATTTATAGTTATTAACTATTAAAAATTTAAAAATTTATTTTAAGAAAAAATTTTAAGTCCCAAAAATTATTTTTTTAAATATTTGACTTTAACTATTGTAAATTTTAATATAACAACTTGAAATTTTAAGTATACATTCTCAAATAATTTATTTACATGTACAATTTTATAAAACTAAATTATTATTAATAGTTTAAAAGTTATTAACAATTAAAGTAAAATAATAATTTTTTTTTTACTTTGTACGTTTGTGCCTGTAAAATAAAAAGTTACCGTACGATTTTGTTTAAATTCAACACAAACAATTTTAAATAGTTAATAAATATTTGGACAAAATTTAATTAACATGTAACAAGTAGTTTTTGTGTTGTAAACATTTAAACTTTAAACTACAATTATCATGTTTGTTTCGAAAGATTTTATTTTACGTTTTACGCTGTATTTTCTAAACTAACTATGAGAACTCATCGAAATTTTTACAAAATGTTGATTAATTGATGTATAAACTAATGTATTAATTAAAACGTATGTACTTTAATTAGTTTAAAAGTTATAACTAATCAAATACAAAATTTTATAACAAAAATTTCAAAAAACTTAAAAAAAGTTTTTATATTTTCAATAATAACTTAATAATTAATTAAAACCCGATATTAAAATTAATTAAAATTGAAAGTCTAATAACTACTCTACTCTATTACAAATTTTGAGGTTAATCTGATTTATAGTTTTTAAGTTATTTAACTTTAAATCAAAAAATTAAAAACAAAAAATTCGTCAAAATAGTTCAAGTCCAGGTTTTAAATTTTTCCATTGTATTCTATCCACAATAAAAAAAGCACGACTCATACAAACCCTTATAGTGAAGCAAAAGACAAAAAATAGAGTCACGTCTTATACATTACATTACCTTGTATTACCCCACCACCAATCTTCGGGCACAATCGGAGGCCGGCTGAGATTCTCCCGTCGCGCCGTGATCATCGCCAGTCGTCAGTCGGTCGTCGGGCAGTGACGTCGTGCGCTTCGTGCTGCTCGTTAAGAAAACACGCAGTCGCAGACGACGCGATTTTTTCGAAATTTAACAAAAAAACAATTGAAAAAAATTATAAATTTTGGAAAATCAACATCGACTTACGACTTTAAACCAACAAAATTTTAAAATATAAAAACTTTTTAAGAACTTTTAACAAAAAAAAGGATTAAAAAGTTTATTATTAATTACAATTAGTGATTAGTGACAATAGTGACAACAACAATTAGTGATTTGTGTTTTAAGTAATAATCTTGGGTGTTAAACAATTAGTAGTGAAACACAAAACCAAGGAATTTATTCAACTGACATTTTATCAAGGTGAGAATTTAAATTTTTTGTGTTTGATCGATTTTATAAATTAATTAATATCTTAAAAACTATCGGTTATTAATTAATTAAATTTTATACAGTTATTTTGAGAATGTTTGTTGAGATGTGTACAAAATTTAAATAAAATCCATTAATTAGTTTTTGAGTTATTAAGGTTTAAAGTTTATTAAAATTTTTTTGTGTGAAAATATATTTTTCTTTAGTTTTTTGTTTATTAAACAAAAACTACTCAAGGGATTTTGTTTAAATTTCGCGTACGTATTATCAAATACCTAATAAACATTTGTTTTAAATTACAATTAATTCGGGTTATTAGTTATTGAGTAATTAAAGACTAAACATGAAATTGTTTTTTTTTTAAACAAATTTGTGGTGTTTATATTTTGCAATTACATTTTTGTTGATTAAACAAATACTACAGTAGCGATTCTGTTTAAATTTTGTGTAGGTATTCTTAAATACTTAATAAACAAATATTTTAAATTTCATTAAAATCGTGTGATTAGTTTTGGAGTAATTAATGATTAAACTTAATATTGTGTTTTTGGTGTCAATATTTTTTAAATTACATTTTTGTTGATTATTTTAAAACAACTTGAAGGATTTTGTTTAAATTTTTAATACGTATAAACAATAAGTCAATAAACAATTTGTGAAATTTTAGTTGATTTATACTAATTAGCTTTGCCGTAATTATTTGTCAAAGTTTATGAAAATTTTATACCCAAAAAATTTAATTTTTTAACAAAAAGCTTAAATATTTAAACAATAAACTAAAAATTTTAACGTAACAATGCAGTATATTAATTAGTAGTTAATATTCTTGCAGATTCATCAAATTACAATACCATGTCAGTCATATTCGTTGAGTAATTAGTAATTAAAAAAAATTGACACACAAAAATTTGTCAACTTTGCAAAAAATGTTTGCTAAGTAAAAATTTAAAACTTTAACAATAATTCGTTATAAATTAAAGTGTTATCTTATAACTTAAAATAAAATTGTAAAATATTAATTGTAATTAATAAAACAATTGCGTTTAAAATTTAAAATAAAAAAAATTACGTTATATTGATTCGAATTCAATTGTTTTGGAATTAAATTCCAAATAAAATAAATGTCGATCGCGTCGATAATTAACTATTGTTTTAATTATTTTTTTCGCAATTAATTGCCGTTTTATGCGTTTGTCCGCGCTCGGATTACACGCCGCTCGCGGTTTTAATTAAATCGGCGCGACCGAAAAAAAAATTCGCAACTTTTCGTCTTTGACAAACGAAAACGTTATATTTATAATTAATTCGGGCGGATTAATTGTTGTGATTTGCATTATTTGTATTATTGCAATCGCAGTTTGCCTTTTAGTGCCTTTTGTTGGCGCGTAATTAATCCGATGTTTAACAATACGGAAGAGAACTTTTACTATTTCGATAAAATCGAAGGCACAAATTAAAATTTTAATTATCCGCGCATTGATAATAATTTATTAATTGTTACTTTTATGGGAATTGAATTAAAACACGGGACATTTTAGTCGCAATTGTGGGAAATTTAAGGTTTTTGAGGTTAAAGTAATTAAATGTATTTTGTTTATATTTTTGCCTGTAACACAAAAAGTAATAAATAGATTTAGTTTAAATTGTGCACATATATTCTTTAATAGTTAGTAAAGACGTGTACAAAATTTAATTAAAATTAATTTAATAGTTTTTAAGATATTAATTAATTAAGTTAGGGTTTCACAAAAATGTCCACCTAAAAATTGAATTTTAAAAGTTTTGTTGTTGGTTTTTTTCAAATAAAACAAAAACTAATCAGTGGATCTTAATTAAATTTTGGGAAATTATTTATAAGGATATTGTTTTTATTGTGCAAAAAGTACGTTAAATATTACTGGATATTTTTAAAGTTATTAACAATTAAAGTTCAAAAAATAAAATTTTTGTTTTACACTTTATTCTTGTTTTTTGTTAGTTTTTTCTAAATAAAACAAAAACTAATCGTCAGATTTTTATTAAATTTAGTAAACATATTCTTAAATAGTAAATAAATTAGTATACTAAATTTAGTTTATATCGACCCAATAGTTTTTAAGATATTAATAAACAAAAGTAACATTTAAAAACTGTTAATCCAAAAATTTGAGTTTTATTGTTTTGTTGTTACTTTTTTGTAAATAAAACAAAAACTAATCGTTAGATTTTGTTTAAATTTTGTACTTACATTCTTACATAGTTAGTAAACAAATATACAAAATTTAATTAATATCATGCAATTAGTTTTTGAATTATGAACTAATAAACTTTGAAGTAAAATTTTAAATTTTTTTTGTGTTTTTTATGATAAATACAATAAATTAAGATTAATGCGCATGCGTATACGTTACAAAACGTATTAAGTAGGTTTACACAAAGTTGTATTAACGTATTAACTTAAGTCGCCGAGGTTTTGTTAACCTGAACGGCGGCAAAACGCGTTTGATTCGCGCGTTGGTTTGAACAAATTTGTTTTACAAAGTCGGAAAAGCGACACAAAGCGTTCCACAGTTTTACTACTGTTTGCGCACAACTTGCGCATGTTGCTTATCCGACAAAGTAACTAGTATGTAGGTTTTTTCACACCGAAACTGAATGAATTAAGTAAATGTTTGTTTAGTAAAAAACAAAGGGTTGTAAATTACAGTAGAGTTAAAAACTTAAGTCTACTTACTATTAGGTGGTATTACGACTTTTTTTTGGGAGACTTAAGTTAAAAAATGTAAATTATAAAAGAAAAATGGTAAAGTTTAAGTGATTGATGATGAGACGTCATTCAACGCATGCGCAGATGTATAATCCACATTGGTAGAAAGAAAAAAATGTAAATTTTTTTTGAATTTCGTTTTCTTGTTTTGTTGTTTTGTGTTGAGGCTTGTAAAGCGTCTGCGGCTCAAATTAATATTTCAATATTTCTTAACAAAGTAAAGAAGGCGCACCGATATATTAATGCGTATGCACGGCCCGCCGCCGCCGTCGTCCTCAGAAGGGAAAAAACGCGATGAGATATGAAAAGAGTGAAGAGACTAGTTTTGTTCAACGCGCGCTCCACTCCTTCGGCTACGGCGATGGTGAAGACCTCGGGAACCCTATGGCCTGATTAATGATGCATTCAACAATGCCACAACACGGCAAACGGCCGACAACCCGCGTGCGGTCGGTGGTTTTATCGAAAAATTTAAAAAATTAAAAAAATTCATTTATTCGAACAAAAAATAAAAATAAAGTTTTAAGGGTTATAACTTGAATACTTATTAAGGGATATTGATTTAATTTTAAGGGTTGGTTTGGGGGGTTTTGGACTGTATATCCTGAAATTTTTATGCCGGTAAGATTAATTGTTTATGAGTTATTAATGTTTAAAATCTTAAAAACATGAATAGTGAAAACATAATTTTTTTAGTTTTTGTAGTTTTTTGTTTATAACTCAAAATTTAAGTGAGGAAGGGGGGTAAATTTTAGAATAATATTTATTAAGGTGTTGGTTATATTGTGTCAAAATTTAGTTAAGTAATTGTTAATAGTTTACGAGTTATTAACAATTAAAGTTTTAAATAAATTATAAAATATTAATTTTTAGGTGTTTTCGTATGTTTTTTGTTAGTTTTTTGTAAATAAAATAAAAACTTATCGTTCGATTTTTTTTAAATTTTGTTTTAAGATAATCAAATACTTAATAAATATTATGGTTTTTAAAATTTAAAAAAATATTAATTAATTTTTGAGTAATTAACGATTAAAGTTAATTTTTTCGTTTTTAAAAATTTTAGTGATTTTTTTTTGTTTTTTGACTTTTAAACGAAAACTACTCAAGGAATTTAATTAATTTGAGAAAATGTGTGTACCCAATTAGTCAATTTATCAGTCTGTTAAGATTAATTGTTTATGAGTTATTAATGTGTAAAATCAAAAAAACATGAATATTGGAAACATAATTTTTTAGTTTTTCTTAGTTTTTTGTTTGTAACTCAAAATTTAACCGAGGAATTGGGGGGTAAATTTTAGAATAATATTTATTAAGGTGTTGGTTATATTGTGTCCAAATTTAGTTAAGTAATTGTTAATAGTTTACGAGTTATTAACAATTAAAGTTTTAAACAAATTAGTAAATTTTAATTTTGTCTTTTTTTGGTATGTTTTTTGTTAGTTTTTTGTAAATAAAATAAAAACTTATCGTTCGATTTTTTTTAAATTTTGTTTTAAGATAATCAAATACTTAATAAATATTATGGTTTTCAAAATTTTAAAAAATATTAATTAATTTTTGAGTAATTAACGATTAAAGTTAATTTTTTCGTTTTTTAAAATTTTAGTGATTTTTTTTTGGTGTTTTGACTTTTAAAAGAAAACCACTCAGGGAATGTAATTAATTTGAAAAAATGTGTGTACCCAATTAGTCAATTTATCAGTCTGTTAAATTTACACATCACCTGATCCATATCTAGTCCCCTTTGCGGTGTCGAAACAAATTAAAACATAAAAAACATAAAAAGCATAAAAATCGTCGTTTGACGTCAAAAAGTCCTCTTAAAATCGCATAAAACGAATCGCGGCCGAATTCTTGCCTCGAATAGAAAAAAAAAATATCCAAATTTACAACGTTCGTTGATCCTTCCACACCAACACGCGCGCCGAACCATTTGAAATCGTTACAAATCATAAAAATCATTAAACGCATTAAAACTCACACTCGAACACATTGAACGCACAAAAAAGCGTAAAACCAAAGAAAAAAACAACAACACACACAACCAGCTCGAATCTCTGGAATATTAATCATCTCACTGGCTGCCACTGCTAACTTGAAAGCCAAAGAACGTCTATATAATTTATTTTAATCAAAAATTTGGTCTCATAACTAAAACTTTAACTGAGCCTTTAGAAAAAGACTGGAAATGTTTCGAAAACTAGTTTATTACAACGAGAGGCAGTTCGTAGCCGATGGCTCTTGTTTCGGTCGAACTTTGTTTTGGAACTTTGTGATTTTGTTGTTTCGCTGGTACATTTTATTAACTACTGTTTTCTTCACTCGATTGCGTAAGAGGTATGATTAAAATTTTTCAAATACAACTAAAAATCAGTTCGAAAATGGAAACGAAATTATTGGAAGTGATTTGTACCGTTTTTACCGTTTGTTATAATTTTTTTTTACTTAAGTTGCGTAAATGTGTATCAGGTCTATAATTAAGTTGTTGCGCGTTTTGGATGGAGTTGTAGTCGACGCGATTATCGTTGATTTATGTAAATCGATTGGATTTTCTACGTTTTGTGAATATTTTACGTTTCTTAGATTAGTTTAAGGTGGTTATTAATGATTTACATTAATTTTTTTGGTGTTACATCCACAAAAAGTGTTGATTACTCTTAATGTAATTAATATTTTCAACATTTTATTTCGTCATATTGTTTATTAAGTATTTGGGTTTGTTTATACAAAATTTAAACAAAATCGATTTAATAATTTTTGTTTTATTTTGTATTAAGTAATAAAAAACAAAACATTGAATTTTATGATTTTTTTTTTTTACAAATTTTAATTGTTAATAACTTATAAACTAATAAAGTCACATTAATTAAATTTAATATATAAATTGGGTATCTAATTGGGAATATGTACGCAAAATTTGATTAATTTCCTTTCAATAGTTTTAATTTTACAGGGTAAAACGTAATAAAATGTTAATTTTAGTCCAGAAACTAAAAAATGTTTAAACTCAAATTTTAATTGTTTATAACTTTTTAACTATTTTAAATACAAAAACCAAATTAAACATACATATTTATACATTAATTATGAATATTTATAGAAAATTTGACTTATTTTGCTTGAATAGTTTTCATTCTACAGGGTAAAACGTAATAAAATGTACATTTTTGTATAAAAACCCCAAAAATTTTAAAACTTAAAATTTAACTGTTTATAACTTTTAAAGTAATAAGTGTACCATTATCAAATTAAACTCACATATTTATACATTACTTAAAAATACTTAAACAAAATTTGACTAATTTTGCTATAATAGTTTCCATTTTACAGGGTAAAACGTAATAAAATGCCAATTTTTGTGTAAAAACTCCCAAAATTTTAAAACTCAAAATTTAATTGTTTATAACTTTTAAAGTAATTAGTGTTCAATTACCAAATTAAACTCACATATTTATACGTTACTTAAAATTACTTAAACTAAATTTGACTAATTTCGATCGAATAGTTTTAATTCTACAGGGTAAAACGTAATAAAATGTACATTTTTATGTAAAAACTCCAAAACATTTGAAAACTCAAAATTTAATTGTTTATAACTTTTTAACTACTTTAAATACAAAAACCAAATTAAACATACACATTTATACATTAATTATGAATATTTATAGAAAATTTGATTAATTTCGCTTGAATCGTTTTAATTCTACAGGGTAAAACGTAAAAAAATGTACATTTTTGTGTAAAAACCCCAAAAATGTTAAAACTCAATCTTTAATTGTTTATAACTTTTAAAGTAATAATTGTACAATTACCAAATTTAACTAACATATTTATACATAACTTTAAAATACTTAAACAAAATTTGACTAATTTTACTTAAATAGTTTTAATTCTACAGGGTAAAACGTAATAAAATGTAAATTTTTGATTAGAAACCCCAAAAATTTTAAAACTCAAATTGTAATTGTTTATAACTTTTAAAGTAATAAGTGTACAATTACCAAATTAAACTCAAATATTTATACATTACTTAAAAATACTTATACAAAATTTGACTAATTTTGCTCGAGGAGTTTTAATTCTACAGGGTAAAACGTAATAAAATGTACATTTTTGTGTAAAAATTCCAAAAATTTTAAAACTCAAAATTTAATTGTTTATAACTTTTAAAGTAATAAGTGCATTATTACCAAATTAAACCAACATATTTATACTATACTTAAAAATATTTTAACAAAATTTGACTAATTTCGCTTGAATAGTTTTAATTCTACAGGGTAAAACGTAATAAAATGTACATTTTTATGTAAAAACTCCAAAACATTTTAAAACTCAAAATTTAATTGTTTATAACTTCTAAAGTAATAAATGTACAATTAGCAAATTAAACTCACATATTTATGCATTACTTAAGAATACTTTAACGAAATTTTATTAATTTCGCTTGTATAGTTTAAATTCTACAGGGTAAAACGTAATAAAAAGTAAATTTTTGCATAAAAACTTAAAAATTTTAAACCGCTAACTTTAATTAATTATAACTTTTAAACTAATAAACATAAAATAACGAAATTAAACACACATATTTATACATTACTTAAAAATACTTAAACAAAATTTCACTAATTTCGCTCAAATAGTTTAAATTCTACAGGGTAAAACGTAAAACAAAATTTTTAATTTAAAAAATGACTAAAACAATAAGTTGTATTCGCAACTTTTTCTAAATTAATTAAGTTTGCAATCGTTATTTCAAGTCAGCCATTTTGAATTTTTTCCCATTGGTTGCTAGGTAACGAGTGAGTTATGTTGACATAAAAATGCGTAATTTACGATCGATATTAAACGTCGATGCGCACCCGAATCATAAAACAAATGACAGCGTGACAGCATGTGAAATAAATAATAATTCCGCGCGCTCTGTAAGCGATAAACAGTAAATAATAAAGTGTGGAAAATAGAAAAAAGCTGCGCATAGATGGCGCTCGTAACTTCACATAACATAACCTAGTGTAACATTAAAATCGCTCAAGTTTCATTTGTTTTTGTTTTGTGTTTATTTTCCAAACATAATAATAATAAGGTAATAAACGCTTTCAATCTTTTTTCACCTCTCTTTTGTTTTTGTTTGTGTTTTGTTTTATGTTATTTCATTTCGGTCGTTCGTTGATTGTTTCTGGACTGTGAAGATGTTTCTTCTTCGTCTTGTTTCATTGCAGCGTTCGCTTGGAATGCGCAAAAAACAATCGACTACTTGTTGCTCTCGTGGCTCGTTTACACGCCTTCCTTCGGCGTTAATCAAGCCACGGAGGAAATAAAACAAAATTATTAGTTTTTGTGCGAAAAAATGTTTCTATAATCAATTAATTTTTATTGATTTTGTTTTTTTGTTGATTTATAATTTTATATGAAAAAACAAAACACTAACTTTTATATTTTGTGTGTTCGCGATTTTTTGTTGTTGTGTTAATGCATGAATTTCCATTAAAGTCAAGGAAACAATTGAATATTATTTATTCGCGCACGCATATAAATGAAATATGCGCGCCGCATAAATATGGCCGACCCATTATATTGTTATTATTATATCGGCTGCGTCGTTCTTCGTCGTCGAATGTGGCGAATGCGCATAATGTGGAATATGGAATATCGAGTGGTCGCGCTGAGTTTATTCCGCTTAGAAAATGCATAAACGCACGATTTGCATTCACGTTCGCCAGCGCCAATTCGCGTTCGCAAAATACGGATTACATGTATACATATATGCATATATTGCGATTTGAATTTTGCATTCATCTGAATTTAGAGTTGAATTTACTCTACACAACTGTCAAAGATAACAAAGGACATTTACAATTTTAACGTGATTTTTTCGAGGAAATTAACATTTTTTATGCAAATATGTTAATTACTCTTCAGGTAATTACTCCATATTAATTATATTTTAAACATGCATTTGTAGGTTTATTGTCAATAATTTTACAAAATTTTATTAATTTCGGACCAGTAGTTTTTGTTCTACAGTCAAAAATGTAAAACAATATTTTTTTTAGTTTTAGTCGGAATAGTTTAAGTTTAATACTTAATAACTTTTAAACTAATAGTACCACAATAACCAAATTTAATTAAAAGGTTTATACTTTAATTACGAATATTTACCTAAAATTTGGTGTAGTTTGTATAAATAGTTTTTATTCTACTGGAGGAAACGTAATTAAAAACAGAAAACTTAAAAAGTAATTTTTTTTTAAATTTCATATTTTAAATATTAAATGATTATAACTTTTATAATAATAATAATACAACAACTAAATTAAGGATATTTGTTTATACACTAATTAAGAATGATTGTACCAAATTTTAGAATTTTCGTACGAATAGTTATTGTTATACAAGGTAAAACGTAAATTACAGTAAATTTAATAAATATTTGAAATTTTAAATTTTAATTGTTAATAAGTATTAAACTAATAACACCACAAGAACTATATTTACCTAAAATGTTTATACACTAATAAAAAATGTTTACTAAAAATTTTATTAATTTCTTATAAGTAGTTGTTAAAATACAAAGGAAAACGTAAGTAAAAAAATTAAGCTTACAAAATTAGTATTTAAAAAATTTCATATTTTAAACTTTAAATGTTAATAACTTTTATAATAATAATAGTACAACAACTAAGTTAAGGATATTTGTTTATGCACTAATTAAGAATGATTGTACCAAATTTTAGAATTTTCGTACCAATAGTTTATGTTATACAGGGTAAAACGTAAAAACTTTACCAAAAACTTTTTTGGAATTTAATTTTTTTTGTATACGAAACTAAAAAATTACAGTTTATAATTCAAATTATACATCCTTTAAGGGTTGATCCATTGCATCTATTGCATTGTGCATCTGATCACATAGATCGTAATGATAAATCTGTTTTCTTTGTGTAAAACTTTATTATTCTTTGTATTTTTCTGCTACAATAAAAAATGAAAGAAAAAAAGAACTATAGCGGTGCGTATGCAAATGACCTCGAATTTTTCAGACCCTCACCACCCAATGCACACATGCTTTAGTAAATATGCAAATTTCCTATTCACCACCCTTATCACACACCCTTTCTCTTCGAATCTTAGCCTTTAAAAAAATAAAACACTAAAAAATCGAATTTCACTTCCAAACCACCCTTTTATAGTCAACCCCCAAAAACTTTAAACCCTCCCTCTTCCCGAAAAATAGTTCTTTGTTCCATATTTCGACGCCATGTTTAAATATTACTCATTCGGTAACTCTAACTCTTTGATGGGCTTGGGCAATATAATTTTTTCGAACGGCATTTATTTTATGATTTCGCAATTGTATGCGTGATTATTTGTTTGGTGTGTGTTGGTGAGGTTTTTAATGAATAACGAGCGCATCTCGCACCCCTTGGTTTTTATTTGCATTTGCATGTCTTGCGCTCCCAGCGATGAACTGATGAAACGCGTGCATGATGCGAAAGCGTAAAATATAAAAAGTTAGCCAAGGTCGTAAATCATTTTTCTTCAACTGCGAGGTGGTTTTTTATTTTAGGAAATCTCGCAGAGATGAGTGCACCAGCAACATCATGTTTGGTAATGAAAAAGGGTTAATTTGCATAATGGATTTTTTAGTACGAACAAAGATAAAAATTAAAATTTAACATTAAAATTTTTAAAGTTTTAACTTACGTTTTGTCTTGTTAAACAAAAACTGAACATGCAAATATCACAAAATTTTATGTAAATATTCATAATTAGTGCATAAATATATGTAGTAAATTTAGTTATTGTAATTTTATTATTTAAAAAGTTATTAACAATTAAACTTAAAAATTTAAAAACCAAAAATCAAATTTCCCAAAAATGTACTGTTTTACGTTTTACCCTGTAGAATACAAACTAACCATACTTAATTTACCAAATTATGTGTAAATATTCTTCATTAGTGTATAAATATATGTTGTAAATTTAGTTATTGTAATTTCATTATTTAAAATGTTATTAACAATTAAACTTAAAAATTTAAAAATCAAAAATCAAATTTCCCAAAAATGTAGTGTTTTACGTTTTACCCTGTATAACATAAGCTATTGGTACGAAAATTCTAAAATTTGGTACAATCATTTTTAATTAGTGTATAAACAAATATCCTTAACTTAGTTATTGTATTATTATTATTATAAAAGTTATAAACATTTAAAGTTTGAAATATTAAATTTTTAAAAAACTAATTTTTTAAATTCAATGTTTTTACTTACATTTTCTTCTATATTTGAACAACTATTCATAAGAAATTAATCAAATTTTTAGTAAACATTTTTAATTAGTGTATAAACATTTTAGGTAAATATAGTTTTTGTGGTGTTATTAGTTTAATAGTTATTAACAATTAAAATTTCAAATTTCAAATATTTATTAAATTTACTTTAATTTACGTTTTACCTTGTATAACAAAAACTTTTCATACTAAAATTCTAAAATTTAGTACAATCATTCTTTATTACTGTATAAACAAATATCCTTAATTTAGTTATTGTACTATTATTATTATAAAAGTTATAAACATTTAAAGTTTAAAATATGACATTTTTAAAAAACTAGTTTTTTAAATTCACTGTTTTTAATTACGTTTTTCTCTATATTTTAACAACTATTCATAAGAAATTAATCAAATTTTTAGTAAACATTTTTAATTAGTGTATAAACATTTTAGGTAAGTATAGTTTTTGTGATGTTATTAGTTTAATAGTTATTAAAAATTAAAATTTCAAATAAATAAAATATTTATTTAATTTACATTAATTTACGTTTTACCTTGTATAACAAAAACTATTGGTACGAAAATTCTAAAATTTTGTACAATCATTCTTTATTAGTGTATAAACAAATATTCTTAATTATATTATTGCACTATTATTATTATAAAAGTTATAAACATTTAAAGTTTAAATTATAAAATTTTTAAAAATTACTTTTTAAGTTTGTTGTTTTTAGTTACATTTTCCCCTGTATATTAAAAACTATTCGTAAGATATTAACCAAATTTAACAAAAATAATTCTAATTAGTGTATTAACACCCTTATAAAATTTAGTGAGTGTATCATTATTAGTTTAATAGTTATAAGCAATTAAACTCAAAATTTTAAATGAAAAAATATCATTTTTTTAGAAAACCGTTTTAAAATTTTAATTAATTTTTAATTACAGGAATGATTGAATGTTGGGTGTAATGGCAACCGTTTCCACTGGTCTTTTATCGCCGAATTCCTATGGGCTAAACACGGGTAAGTAACGTTTCCTAAAATAATTAAGAATTGTTTAATCTTTGACCTTAATAAACTTTTCAAATAATTCACAATATGAATCATTAACAACATAAAATCCTTGTTCATTATCATCCCGAATTTTATTCTCTAAAATCTCCATGTCGTCAATATCCAGAAACTTCTTAATCAATTCCAATCGTTTCAACATCCTGTTTTTGATGATAACAATCCTGACACATTTAATAAATTTATTTAAAATCATATATCTTCTCAACCAAGAATCAAATATTAATTTATTTTCGTTAGTTGAATTTTTGCTTGTAAGGTCCTGTTCCTGCGAGTGATCCTGATCCTGATTTTTTGATTGTTCTTCAGTAAAATGTTCTTCATAATTTTCGAATTCATTTTCTCCGAGAAACTCATTATAATGTTTACAATTGGGAATTCTACTAAAACTCACAGGACGAAGGATTCTTTCCCTTGTTTTACCCGCTCCTTTATACTCCTTAGGTTTTTCATCTTCTGGCGGTAAAAATTCATAAACCATTTCCTTGTCAGTTTCAATATCCAGTTTGATCACATTAGAAATCAAAACTTTTTCGTTTTTCTTCCTGTAATCCTCGCAACACTTCAAAAACTGATCCTTTTTCGTTTGGTAAATATTCCACGACTCGTCTTTGTAAAACCCATTCGGTAGCATAATGTCATTTGAAGGTCGTGCGGGCGCAACTTTAGCCAGAATATTCTTATTCACTTCGTGTTGATTTAAAATTTTTGTCGCCATTTTAGGACGGCGGAGTTTTGGTCTTAAATTCGTTGACATATTTTTATTGTTTTGACAGCAAAAATAATTTTTATGGTTAAAATGAAATTATTTGTTTGGTTACAGAACAAGCGGTCAAAATGGCCGCCACATCAGATGAGTACGACGATAATCCGTACGATGGCGCGCGATTCACAGCGTCGCAATCACAATCTAGTGATTCGGAGCCGGAGACAAGTACACGCCCCGCTATCTATCGGCTGGGGCACGCACCAGTCGAGTCTGAAGCCACGCCTATTGGCCTTACCACGCCCAACGCCCAGCCGCACAATAACAAACGCAATAAACGTAAAAATTTCGAACCGCGTTGCACGAATATTAATTTCTCCGATGCGGAAAATGAGGATTCGTTTAATTTAAGTAACAATAATAATAATAAGAATCAAAATCGGCGGAAAACAACGGCGAGGAAGATTGTTCATAATAATTATTTTCCGATGGACCTGACGAAGAATGAGGAGAATTATAATTATAGTCAAAGTGAGAGTAATAGTGATGAAGAGGTCGAGAGACATTTTGATAATTATCAAGGATTAAATCAAAATCAGGATCAGGATCATGATCAAAATGAAGATAATGACCATGACAATGATAATGATAATGATAATGAAAATTCGTCAGAGGAAAATGAGAAAATCCCGAATAGTTTTTCGATTCATAACTTGTCGAAAAGTTCGACCACGCCTGATTTTCAACAATTGGCTGCTGCTGCCGCTGCGGCTAGTTACCACGCCCAGCATGCGTTCCTCAACGCCGCGGCCAATGGTAGTGTACCCAACGGGCCCGTAGGCGTGGACATGCGTGAATACGCTATGAATACCATGCGCGAATTACTTGGGATTTATGGTATGACGTCAGAAGTAGCTGAAAGTATTACAAGACAATTACCTATTGCTGCTTTTACATCAGGTTAGTCTTTATTTTTTTATTTAAACTTTAAACTATCATAATTTTTAAAATAATTAAAACACAAAGATCAAATTTCGTAAATGTATTTGTACACTAATTAAGAATGTATTTACAACATTTGGTATTTTTTGTGTAATTAGTTTTTTTTATACAGGGTAAAACATAACTTAAAACATAAAATTTATTTCCGGCAACTTTAAATTTTTGAAGTTTAATTGTTAATAACTTTTAAACTAATAATGTTGGGGTAATTAAATTTAACACACGGGTTTTTACACTAATTAATAATATTTTTGCAAATTTTGGTTAGTTTTCAACTATTAGTTTTACTTATACAGAGTAAAACAATAAAATTATTAAAAACTTAAAATTTTTAAGTTTAATTGTTAATAACATTAAAACTATTAAAGTTACAATAATTAAATTCAGTACTTATGTTTATACATTATTCAAGAATATTTTTACTAAATTTGGTTGATTTTGTATAATTAGTTTTTAATATACAGGGGAAATTATAAGTTAAAACGTAAACAGATTTTGGTGTAACACAAGTATAATAAACTTTATACTTTAATTGTTAATAACTTTTAAAATAATAAAGTTACATTATTTAAATTTTACAAATACATTGTTACACTAATTAAGATAAGTATTACAAAATTTAAATAATTTCATATTATTAGTTTTCATTATACAGGGTAAAACGTAAAGTTTAGTAAAAATTATAAAAATTTAAAAGTTTAATTTTTAATTGTTAATAACTTTAAAACTATAAAACCTACATTAATTAAATTTAATATTAATATTTATACATTACTTAAGAATATTTCTACAAAATTTAATTAATTTCATACCAATAGTTTTAGTTTTACAAGCTAAAACGTAAACTAAAACATTTTGATGCAAAAAAAATTTACCTGACGTCAAAAATAAAATAATAACTTGACTTAACTTAAGTCAAACTAAAGTTATGACTTGTCTATGCAATAATTTGATTATGATGATTAGTAAGTTTTTTTTTCGGCACAAAATCCTTCACTTCTAAAAACTTGACTTAACTCTACAAGTTAAGTAAAAAAAAATTTCATATTTAATACACTCAAGCATGAATTGGTAAACAAAATGGTGAGAGAAACACTTGAATCAATAAAAAATGCTGACGTTCGTGTTTGTTTAAGAATTTTTAAGCGTTTTCGAAACTTAACTCATGTTAAAACTGACTTAAGTCAAACAAACCTAAACCTAAGTCACAAAAAAAAATGACGAAAAATTTACATTTTCACTTACTAATTTAATTTTATACATTTTAATAAGTTGACTTAAGTTAGTTTTATTTCGATTTTATTTACTTAAGTTAACTCAACTCCGACTTGACTTAAATTTGTGTGATGTTTAGTTTCTACTCTTCGGAGTTTTAAAAATTTCAACTTAACTTAAGTTAACTTAAGTCATATGAATTAGTTGAATTCGTTAAGTCAACATCACAACTCTCGACTAAGTCGCTTTTTTGGCTTTGTTGATAAATGTAATTATTTTCGGTGCGGGTCTACCACTTGAAAAGTCACAACTCACGAAGAATAATATTTTTTTAAAAAATCTATTACCACAAGAAATAAAAAAATGTGTTTTGAATACTTAAAGAGACTTAAGTTAACTTAACTTAAGTTAAGTAATAATTTAAAAAAGCAACAAAACGTACAAATCGTACAAAATTAATAAAATTTGACTTAAGTCGTATGTTTAAGTTTAACTTAAGTCAACTTAACTTAAGTTAACTTAACTTAAAAAATATTAAGAGCGAAGATAATTGCGTGTGAAACTATACTTTGTTTTTTTTTGGTCGAAGTTTAAGTATTTCAATTTACTTCATTTAAGTTTACTTAAAATAAAAATGACTTAAGTTATAAAACAGTTTATATGGAGTTAAGTAAAAAAAAATCACAGAACAAAGTAATTAACATCACAGCTTCTACTTCTACTTCTAGTTGGGAGGAAGTTCGAGCAAGAAAATCGTGACTCAGCTAGGAACTTAAGTCGTAATTAGTCGAAAGTAATTAATTTTTATAATTTTCGACTTTTAAGAATTAAAAATTAAAATTAAAATCAAAAAACCAAAAAAAATTAAATTTTATTGTGTTTAGTGGTTATACAAAAATATACAGAGTGTTGTCATAACATATACAGGGTGTTTTTTTACTAAATATTTTTTTTCTTCAAATAAAACACCCTGTATTTTGTTTCTTTTTGTAAGTTACATCATTTATATGTTATTATGTAAATTAACACATGTTATGTTCATATATCTGTTGTTTTGTTATTTTGTTTTTTTTGTTTTTTTTGTTTTTTTTTTCTTGTTTTTGGTGTGTAATGTGTAACATTTGTTCGGGAAGCGAAAATAAATGGAACATTCGGACTTTGGACAGAAACAAATGTGCTTGAACGTCATGCGCCTTGCGCATTCTTGCGTCGGCGAGACAAAAGACAAAAGCTCACCAAACACAAAAAGCTCAAAACGTTATAAATTGCACAAAATTTAAAATTACGTACATGGAAAGCTCGAAACTCACGAGTAAAGTTTAATATTTACGAAAATTATTTCGTGTTTGTTGTTGATAATTTTTTGTGGATATTGTGTGTTTTGGTAGTAATAAATATTGTTTTTATTGTAACTAATAACTTTATAAAATATTCATAATTGTATCCCAGAATAAAGTGGGAGAAGAATGCCGAAGGCTTGGCTTCTTTGGTTTGGTTGTGCGCATATGACTTGACTTAAGTCACACAAACTTTTCAACGGCTCAACACGACGTAACGGTTTCGAATTTTTAATAAACAATAATTACATGGTACCAACACACCAATATTAACATTAGCATTAACACACAATCATGGTTTCAATTGAATTTCAATAATAAAATTACAAAATATTAAGATGATATTGAGTAAATACTTTGATGCTTAAATGTTTAAATAAAATGTTTAAAGCTTGAAATATGCTCTGAAAGTTTAGAATATTGTTGTATTATGTCATTGGTTGTTTTTTGTATGATTTGTTTTTATTATACAGGGTGAAACGTAAGTTAAAAGTTGAATTTTTTTTGGTTAAATTTGTTTTGTTTTAAGTATCAAGTTTATTTGTTTATAACTTTTAATATAATAATGCTGGAGGAAGTCGATTTTACATTTAGGTTTATACACTAATTAAGAATATTTGTAGGTAATTTGGTTTATTTTGTATGAATAGTTTTTGTTATACAGAGTTAATTGTTTGTTTTGGTAAAAATTTTATTTTTTGCAATGTTGGAATTTTAATTGTTGATAACTTTTGAAATATTAATTTAAGAATAACGAAATTTATCAGTAATGTTTATACATTATTTAAGAACATTTTGGCAAAATTTGGTTTGTTTCGTAATAATAGTTTTTAAGGTATAGGGTAAAACGTAAAACTTAAAATTATTTTTTTGTGAAAAATTTAATTTTTTCACTTTTAAAATTTAATTGTTGATTATTTTTAAACTAATTAAATTATATTGATGCAAATTTACAGATACATTTCTACATTAGTTAAGATTGCATTTGCAAAATTTTGCCAATTTCGTACGGATAGTTTTTGATATACAGGGTAAAACGTTACACAAAACATTAAATATTTTTTTGTGATCACTTTAAAGTTTAATTGTTTATAACATTTAAAGTAGTAATTTTACAATAACGAAATTTACCAATAATGTTTACACATTATATAAGAACATTTTGACAAAATTTGGTTTATTTCGTATTAATAGTTTTTAATGTATAGGGTAAACGGTAAAACTTGAAATTATTTTTTGTAAAAAATTTATTTTTTTCACATTTAAAGTTTAATTGTTAATTATTTTTAAACTAATTAAAATATATTGATGCAATTTCACAGAAACGTTTCTACATTAATTCTGATTGGTTATAAAAAATTTAGTTAATTTCGTACAGATAGTTTTTGATATACAAGGTAAAACATAACATAAAACATTAAATATATTTTGTGATAACTTTAAACTTTAATTGTTTATAACTATTAAAGTAATTATTTTGTAGTAATTAAATTTTACTGATAGGTTCATACACTAATTAGGATTATTTTTTGGAAATTGTATGAATTTCGTGTGGATAGTTTTTGTTATACAGAGTAAATTGTTAGTTTTGGTAAAACATTTAATTGTTGATAACTTTTAAAATATTAATATTACAATAACGATATTTATCAGTAATGTTTATACATTATATAAGAACATTTTGGCAAAATTTGGTTTGTTTCGTATTAATAGTTTTTAATGTATAGGGTAAAACGTAAAATTTAAAATTATTTTTTGTAAAAAATTTCAAATTTTTGCTTTTAAAGTTTAATTGGTAATTATTTTTAAACTAATTAAATTTTATTGATGCAATTTTACAAAAACGTTTCTACATTAATTCTAATTGGGTTTAAAAAATTTAGGTAATTTCGTACGAATAGTTTTTGATATACAGGGTAAAACTTAACATAAAACATGAAATTAATTTTGTGATAAGTTTAAACTTTAATTGTTTATAACTTTTAAAATAATTATTTTTCAGTAATTAAATTTTACAGATAGGTTTACACACTAATTAGGAATATTCGTAAAAAATTTCATGAACATCGTAAGAATAGTTTTGATTATACAGAGTGAAACCGTAATTATGATAAAATTGACTTAAAAAAATATAGTTTTAAATTAAATTTAATTTTAAGTGTTAATAACTCTAAAACTAAAAATATTACAATAACCAAATTAAACATAAATGTTTATACATTATTTAAGAATATTTCTACAAAATTTTATTATAATCCTTTATATAGTTTTTGTTTTACATCAAATTACAATTAAACAGAACATAAATAAATAAAATTTCACTTCTAAACCTTAAATTAAAATAAAAATAAAAGTTCAAGCTCAAGAAATCTTTAAAATATTTAAAAGCTAAATTAAAAAAAAAAGTTTCTTGTTATTTTTTTATTAATTTTGTTTGTGGACTTGACTTAACTTAAGTTTTCTCACACACACAACAAATTCCTAAAGCTCGAGATTTTTTCCTTCGCCGTCGAATGCAGAACGACGATGATGAGGGAGGAGAATATCTTGAGATTTATTAAAACCGATGACTGGACGTTTTACACAATCGACAATCAACACGAAATCGAGAATTCAACTTCACCCAACTCAAAAAAAAACAACTTAAAACCTAAAGTTAAAGAAAGCTTTAAGAAAGAACGATAACTTTAAGTAACTTACGATTTTTTTTTTAATTTTAAAAGCTTCAAGTAAAAATTTATAATTAAAAAAAAATATTTTGTCATATTTTGTAATATCGTGATTCTTTTGTTTTATTTCCATGTCAAACGAAACAAATGATTTTTTTGTTTTTTGTTTCTTGTGTTGAGAAAACTCTGAATTATTTACTAGTCAAGTTCTGTACGTGCGTGTGCTGTAGTGGAAATAAAAGAAAACTAATGAAAAATTATTAATGAAGCACAGAATTGACGGATTGATGAATCGTCCTTGCGTCCAGTCGCGCTCAATCCTTTTCGACACACAATACAATACGAACCCCATGTCGCGACGACCGCTTCGATTCGTTACGTTCTGTTAACCCAAACAGAAAAAAAAAATAAAAAAAAATACAAGTTGTAAGAATAATACGTAAAGAAATAAAGAACGAAAGGATAAAGGATAAAGGAATTTCATTTATGTATTTATGTGTATTTCAATTTCAATTCTTGTCGATGTCAAATCAACTTTGAGGTAATTTTTCATTTCTCTTTCAAGGAAACATTCAAACACGAAAAAATAACAAAGAAAATAAAACAAAACAAAAGAACTAATCAAATAGTTTGATACCACAACAAAAAAACAACAAAACAAAAACAAAAGAGTAATTAATCATTTCTAATTATAATTTTTTGTTTTGTTTTTAAATTTTGTTTAAAAGTTTAGTAAAACGTAATTTGTAATTACTTGTGTTTGTATTTATTTTTTAATTAAAAATTCGTCCATAAATCTAAAGAATTTTTTTCAAGATTGGGAACATCCCCGATTAAGTAATGATGAATGGCGTCGTTTTTTCGGCTCGGTTCGTTCGTTTTGGGGTCTTGTTTTTTATTTACGCGCTCCAAAAATGGGTTTAACGTTCTCATACATTTCTACGATGCCTTAAAGGCATTAAAGCTTTTTTCGAAATATTACTCAGATGAAAAATTACCGATAAAATCTTTAAAAACACTCAAAACGATTGTAACACACTCAACTTAACAAGAAAACAAGAAAACAAAAAAAACAAAAAATAAACGAAACAAAAGAATAACAAAACAAGGGAAACAACTGAAGAAGTTACGATTAATAATTAAACAAAAGATTTGTTTACTTATTGATGTTTTGTTTTATAAATTTTGTTTTATTAAATTTTTGTGTTTTGTTTTTGTCGACCAACGAATTAAAATGCTAATGAAAACTAATAAATAATCGAATGGATAATAAATAATAGCCTGCTCGAAAATATCCTACTTAATTCGGTTCGGGATATTAATAAATTTTGATGTAAGTTTTTTTTTAATAAACCACGCCTTGTTTTTTAATAATAATTTTAGTTAACTAAAAAATATTTTTAAGTTACAAATTATTGGTTTTTATTTTAAAAGTGTTGTAACTAATTATCCTTAAGGATTATTTTGATAAAATTTATGGGAATTATAGGTAATTAACTAAACTTTTGATTAGTGAAAAGTTTGGTTGAAAATATTAATTAGAAGTCAAGTAATTGAGGTTTTAATTTTGTGATGATTATGTAAAAAATAAATTTAGGAGGAAAAAATAACTTATGTTTAAATGATTGTAATTATTTATCCTTGGGGGTTATTTTAATAAAATTTGGTATACTTATAGCTAAGAGCCTTTACTTTTAATTGGTGAAAAGTTTAATTGAAAATTTTAATTAGAACTTAAGTTATAAGGGTTTTAAATAATAATTATAATAAAAATTTAAAAATATTGATAAAAAAACTAATTTTTTTTAAATCTCTATAACTTTTTATTGTTAATTTGTAAAATGTTGTTATTTACGGAAGTTGTAGTTAATAAACTGTACTTTAATATGTTTTTAAGTCTGGTTAAAAATATTAATTAGAATTTAAGTTATGAAGCTTTAAACTCAGAATTTTAATTTTACTTTCAGGTCAAATGTTAGAAAACTTATCATTGCACCATGCAGCTTTAAATAACCAACAACAACAACAGCAGCAGCAACAACAACAACCTCAACCAGCATCAGGAAGCCAAACACCTCCCAGTCAACCACCCACACCGCCATCTACGCCGTTATCACCAAAAACACCCTCGGCGTCTGTGTCAGCTTCAGCTTCCGCTTCTTCGATCTCTTCCATCTCTCACTTATCACACTTGAGTAATCTCGCTTCGAGTTTAACGAATTCCGTCAATAACATTCCATCGGCGACTATTCCCAACATCCCTAATGTCACGATCACCACAAGCTCATTGGTGAACCGCAACCAAAATTCTTCAGCTTCATCGCCGTTGAATTTAATCCAACAAAACGCGACCAATTCCAGTAAATCGAAAACTAGCACTGCGAGCAACAGGTTTGGGGTGGTTGGCGGCAGTGCAGCGTTGGGCACGACCAATGGCAGTGCGGTGATTGGGGGCGGCAATGCTGCCGCACATTCGTCGCTTTCGCCCCAATCCGCGGCGTTGAACTTGTCTGGTTTGTCCGGACTTTCGAACCTATCAAGTTTAAGCGCGCTCTCGCAACTCCCAGGGTTGGAAGGATACGGGTACAATCAACTAGAGCAATTGGAAGCTTTAAGGAACAGGACTTTAATGGAGGAGAATCATAAACATCTGATGAATTCAAGGGTAAGTTTTTAAGATTTAAAGTTTTAAAGTTTTAAAGTTAAAAAACCTACACATTTTTTTTTAATTAAGAGAACTCATTATCCTTAAGGACGATTTTAATAAAATTTTGTATAAGTATACTCAATTAACCCCTCTATAAATTGGTTAAAGTCCAGAGTAAATATATTTCTTAGAAATAAAGTTATTAACGTTTTAATTAGGTACGAACTTTCAAAATAAAATTTTAAATATAAAATTAACTTCTACATTTTAAATTGCTATAACTATTTATTCCTAATAGTTATTTTAATAAGATTTTCAATATTTATACTTTAATACCTCTACTTTTGATTAGTTTCACCCAACATAAAAAAATTAATTAGGAACAAAGTTATAGATTAATTAACAAATAAAAACAAATTTTGTATATTTTTTGAAAAATTTTATTAAAATTATCATAACTTATTATTCTTAAGCACGATTTTAATAAAAAGTTGTGCAAATATACTAAATTAACCCCTCTATCAATAAATTTTAGTCCAGGATAAAAATATTCATTACAAATTAAGTTATAGGTGTTTTAATTAAATGCAAACTATGAAATTTAAAAATTTAAAGATAAACATTCATTCTAAATTTAAAATTGTTATAACTAATTAACCCTAATAGTTATTTTAATAAAATTTTCAATATTTATACTTTAATACCTCTACTTTCGATTAGTTTTAAAATTAAATAACAATTTTAATTAGGAACAAAGTTATACATTAATTAACAAACAAAAACAAATTTTGTATATTTTTTGAAATATTTTATTAAAATTATCATAACTTATTATTCTTAAGGACGATTTTAACAATTTGTTAAACAAATATACTCAATTAAACCCTCTATCAATAAATTTAAGTCCAGGGTAAAAATATTAATTACAAATTAAGTTATAGGTGTTTTAATTAAATGCAAACTATGAAATTTAAAATTGTTATAACTAATTACCCCTAATAGTTATTTTAATAAAATTTTCAATATTTATACTTTAATACCTCTACTTTCGATTAGTTTTAACCATAAATAAAAATTTTAATTAGGAACAAAGTTATAGATTAATTAACAAAAAAAAAACAAATTTTATACATTTTTCGAAATATTTTATTAAATTTACTATAATTAATTATCCTTCAGGACGATTTTAATAAAATTTACAAAATATATACTTTAATAACCTATCTTTCGACTGGTTTTAACCCGGTTGAATTATTTTAATTAAAACAAAAGTAATAGAAGTTTGAAATAAATCGAAAAAAAAATTGACTCACTTTACACTTCATCTAATAGAATGCTAATCACGTCGCTTCCTGTCACTTGTCTTTTTTGGTCAAACAATACGTTTCGTAATTTTCGGCGACTTGACTCAACTCCAAACATTGTCAGCATATTAATGTCTACGTAGACATTCCTCAATAAAAATAAATTTCTATCGATTTCCAATGGCAGCGTGACGGAAACTCTGTACACGTTGGAATCAAATTCCAATTTCGTAATAAATATGAAGAAAAAATAAATTTCAAACGCGCACACGCATAACAAACACAATTTTTGTTTTATGTTTATTTTCTAAACAAACAAAAGAATCAAACAAAGCGTAAAATCGTGAAAACAAATAAGTTAACAATAAAACAAAAATTACGTACGTTAATTAAACAAATCAAATCGTTTTTATTTCATACTTTTTCACATTAATTGCGTGAATAATTTGTTTTTGATGTTGTACATTCAATTCATTTGTTCTGTTTGTTTGTCGTGTTAATTTTTTGGTCTTAACCTCAAAACTTTTACATTATAAACTCGGTTTTCACCGTTAATAATTTACAATACAATCATTTTATGTTTAATTTGTTGTTACGTTTTAATTCATCATTTGCTCTGTGTTTTTTGTGTTATTTTATTCTTCTGCGTGCCTCGCGTTGTTCATTTTAATTTTCGGGTGGCGATAATTGCGTTTTTTTATTTCATTCAAACTTTGAAATAATAAAAAAAAACTTAAAACTCACCGGGCGATAATTACTAACATCATTATAATTTTATTCTTTGGCTTCTCTTTTTTGTTGTTTTATTTTCGTTCAAAACGGCGTGGAAGCGGACCAGTTGATTGTAATTTTTGTGTGAGTGTGTTTACATTGCGGCGGTAATTAGAATTTTTATTACAATTCAAATTATTCGTGCGTTTGAGTTATTTTCGGGCGCTTTTTACAACTTTAATTATGATTACATGCGAAAATTTGGTGTGAAAATTTTTTGTTTCACGTTCGTTTTGTGTGAATTATTTCGGTTTTATGAGGTATTTGTTTATTATAATGGAAGGGGTATGAAAAGGGTTTAATTGACGATGTATTTACGTTATTTTATTTATATAATGTTTATTAGTTAATTAGTTATAACAATTTAAACTTTAATAAAAAATTTGTAATTTTTTAAATAATTTTTTTTCATATTTAAAATGGTGATAACTTTTTTGTTTATTAATATTTTTAATTGCGGTTAAAATTAAACGATATAGGGGTTAATTAAGTATTAAGATACTTAATTTTGTAAATAAAGTCCTTAAGGATAATTATTTACAGAGGTTTAAAGAATTTAAGTCAAAAATTAAAAAACAAGGTTATGAACTAATTAAAAACGCTATAACTTTTTTTGTTAATTAATATTTTTATTAACGCAAAAAACTAATCGGAAGAAGAGATATTTAAGAATAAATGTACAAATTTTTATTAAAATAATCATAAAGGGTACAAAGTTATAACGTTTTAAACGTCGGCTTTACAAATTATTTTTCTACTTAACTTTAATTTTTTTAAAGAAATTTATTCGTAATTAAAACCTCTATAACTTTAATTCTAATTAAAATTATTGACCAGGGTAAAAACTAATGTATATAATGGTTAATTAAGACTATATACACTAAATTTCATTATATTATTCTTTACCTATAATTATTTACAAGACTTTAAAAAAATTTGGTTAAAAATTCTGTAAAAAATTAACAACTAATTAAAAACCGTATAACTTTGTTGCTAATTAATATTTTTCTTTAAACTAAAAACTATACGATAGACAAGATGTTTAAGTATATAGGTTTAAAATTTTATAAATATAGTCCTTAAGGATAATAAGTTATAAGGATTTAAAGTTTTATGTTTTAAAAATTAATTTTAAAATGCATCAAAATTTTTAATATTTTATTTTGTTTTATAAATTTTCAGGGTATTTTCCCTCATCTACTGAATTTCAGTAGCATAAAATCAGAAGACGGTAGTCCACCACCTACTTTTGACCCAACTAGTCCACTTAACGGTAAGTTACCCCTTTTTTTCTACAAGATAAACACAAAAATCATAAATTAACCCTAAAAAAAAATTAATTTCTTTAAATTTTTAAACGAATAAATTAAAATAACTAATAAAAATTAAAATATATGATCCATCATAGAATGTGTAACATTCTGTGCTGTGTGACAAGCATCTAATTGATTTAATTCATTTAATTGCGTTTAATGCGCAGCGACAATTGTTTCGAATTGTTTCGACTTTCCTGTGATTTTATTCCGTGCACACAACAAGAGCACGAAAGAACAAAACAAAAAACATTTGTTTCCTCATTAACGACAAACACACGACAAACGTCAATTGATTTTAATGTACTTACACACACACATGTGTGTGTGGCGTGATTTCATTTTTTTCAATTATCTCATGAACACAACAACGCATGAATCTCAGGAAAAACGAACGGATATGCTGGTTATGGAAGTGAACAACCACTCTAAACCAGACTTCGTTTAAGCCGACTTAACTTAACCTAACCTCAATCAGTTAGAAAGATTTTGAAATATTCGTAAGCTGTAATTAACTGAAATTAACTTAAGTGCTTTAGTTTTGGTGCAAATGTGAACATTTTTGAAAATCGCAGTAATTAACAAACCAAAAATAGTCCACAACTGTTAGTTCATGTGTAATTCGTCGTGTTATTCGTGTGTTGTGCGACTTTATAATTAAACGCTGGGAATTTTTCGTTTTCGGTGCGCAGCGCCAAAAATTTGACATTTCGCTGGTTGTGCGCTCGCGCACACTACTCAGCGTGTTTCTATTTCCGCGACAAACGCGCCAGAAAGATATCGCTCAGACGGCGCATCGCGCAAATAAATCTAATAAATCGCAAATTGTCTCTCCCTAGAGCTTTCTTGCTCGTTGCGTTTGTTTCGAAATAGATGAGCGATGCATTTTACTCATCTACAGGATGTTTTATTCTAAATTTTTTAAGTCACTTTTTTTTTACTCTTAACAAACAGTCATAACTTTTTTGTTTATCAATATTTTTTATTGTTGTTAATTTTATTTTAATAACAATTTAATTGACTAATTACACTGTTTAATTCAGATAAATATCATTTAAGGGTAATTAGTTATAGACGTTTAAAAAAATTAAGTCAAAATTATACTCGAAAATTTTATGATTTAGAAAAATGGTAATAACTTTTTTGTTTATTAATATTTTTAGTTTATTGTAAAACTAATTGAATTATGGATAAATTTTGGATATTTTGTGTGAATTTCGTTTAAATTGTCCTTAATGATCATTAGTTATTACGTTTTAAAGTTTGGTGCATAATTTTGACTGTGTATATTTAAATAGTAAATATGTCTTATATTTAAAACGTCTATAACTTTTGTTTTGATCAAAATTTTAACTCAGGGTAAAAACTAATTAATAAAGGAGATAATTAAGTCTAAGTATACACAATTTTAATAATTTACCCCTTAAGGTTTATGAGTTATTAACGTTTAAATAAATTTTGTTCAAAATGAACCCAAAAATTTTATTTTTTAGGAAAACGTTAATAACTTTTTTGTTTATTGATATTTTTAATTTAATGTAAAACTAATTGAATAATAGATATATTTTGGTTAATTTGTGTGAATTTAGTTTAAATAGTCCTTAAGGATAATTAGTTATTACGTTTTAAAGTTTGGTGCGTAACTTTTACTGGTTATATTTAAATAGTAAATATGTTTTATAATTAAAACGTCTATAACTTTTGTTTTAATTAAAATTTTAACTCCAGGTAAAATCTAATTGATAAAGGTGATAATAAAGTCTAAGTATATAAAATTTTAATAATTTACCCCTTAAGGTTTATGAGTTATTAACGTTTAAATACATTTTGTTCAAAATGAACCCAAAAATTTTATTTTTTAAGAAAACGTTAATATCTTTTTTGTTTATTGATAATTTTAGTTTAATGTAAAACTAATTGAATAATGGATACATTTTGGATATTTTATGTGAATTTGGTTTAAATAGTCCTTAAGGATAATTAGTTATTACATTTCAAAGTTTAGTGCGTAACATTTACTGTTTAAATTGATATAGTAAATATGTTTTATAATTAAAACTTCTATATTTTGGGTTTAATTAAAATTTTAACTCAGGGTGAAAACTAATTGATAAAGGGGATAATTAAGTCTAAGTAGACAAAATTTTAATAATTTCACCCTTAAGGTTTATGAGTTATTAATGTTTAAATAAATTTTGTTCAAAATGAACCCTAAAATTTTATTTTTTAGGAAAACGTTAATATCTTTTTTGCTTATTGATAATTTTAGTTTAATGTAAAACTAATTGAATAATGGATACATTTTGGATATTTTATGTGAATTTGGTTTAAATAGTCCTTAAGGATAATTAGTTATTACGTTTCAAAGTTTAGTGCGTAACATTTACTGTTTAAATTGATATAGTAAATATTATTTATAATTAAAACTTCTATATTTTGGGTTTTAATTAAAATTTTAACTCAGGGTAAAAACTAATTGATAAAGGAGATAATTAAGTCTAAGTATACAAAATTTTAATAATTTACCCCTTAAGGTTTATGAGTTATTAACGTTTAAATAAAGTTTGTTCAAAATGAACCCAAAAATTTTATTTTTTAGGAAAACATTAATAACTTTTTTGTTTTTAATATTATTATTTAGCATTAAAAACTAATGTATAGATTATTAAATTTTGCATATAAAAACATAATTTTATTGAAATTACCCCAAAGGATAAAAAGTTATAATAGTTTAAACATTGGCGTTATTTTTTATTTTTGTAACTTTGTACTTATATTTTACTAAATTAAAACTTAAATAACTTTAATTGTAAGTAATATTTTTAATTAAATTAAAAACTATTAGAAAGTAGGACTATTTACTTACAAGCATACAAAATTTTATTAAAATATTCCTCAAGGATAAAAAGTTATCTAACTTTTAAAAACTTGAGTTTTTACCAAAAAAAAAAACTTTGACTTATCACTGCAATTTGTAGTTTTTGATGTGATTTCTATGTGTTTTGATCAGTTAAACACACAGTATATAATTAAATAAAAGAATGTAGTTTGCGCTAGAAAAGAATGCAATCGGTGAGTTTGGAATTCGATGCATTAGCCGCCAAAATAGTTGGCGGTTGGCGTGCAAAATAAAAATAAGGAAAGCGCTGGGTAGGAAAATGTCATCGCGACCGAAATAAACAAATACCGATCGCGATCAAACGCAAGAAAATGTCACCGATTGTGACACACGATGTGTCACATCACGTGACGACTACAACTTGATATAAATGTGTATTTATTTCAAATACAAATTATTACCGAGTTGTGTGTTTGAGTTTAACTTGGTAATAGTTGACGCACAATTACCATAATCACGTCAATTGACAAAGCAATGAAAATCTTAAGAGACGGACCTGCAATACATACACATGTGTGGTTTATTGTGTGTTTGCCAGAGAGGGTCTTCTCACGACAATTGCCAACCAATTTATTTCAATTTATACAAATTTTATAAAGCGCGCTCGAGAGGAGGACGCGCGAGAAGGAGGAAAACCCATTTTATGAGATACGCACAGAATCACATTACTATTATTGTTATTAACGACTCGTGTATGTGTGTGTATGTGTGTTTAATGTCTGTGTGTGTTGGTGAGCGTTAACGATAAAACGGAATTCGTTTAATTCGACTTGATTCAACTTGATTCGGCTCGATTTACACCGTATACATTCGTACGCAGGATAAACGAACTCAATTCCACTCAATTTATTCATAAAATGTTTGTTGCATGTTTGGACGGCTGGATGAAGCCTTTGTTATGTGTAAATTTGTTTTTAAATAATTTTCAATCAGTGTGTGCTTACATTAATTAAGTTTTCAACTTTTTCGGTACGGAATGTTTCATTAAACTTGATGTAACTTTTTTATTTATTAAGATTTCACAACCAAATTTTTAATTGTTGTTAATAATTACATTTACCAAACATTAGTTTTTGATACAAATTGTTATTATTAATACAAAAAAAGTTATTAATATTTAAAGTTAACATTGATAAATATTTTGTAAAATAATCAACAATTGATATAATGTTTCATAACTTTTTTGTTTATTAATTTAACTAAACTAAATTTTAATATGGTATTAACAAATAAATTTTCTTTGTAATTGTTTTTTGGGTAATTAAAAATATTAATTACAAACAAAGTTATTATCAGTTAAAGTTTACTTTTTTTGGATCAAAAATACAAAACTTGAAATTATTACTAATTGGTAAATAAATTGAATAACTTTTTTGTTTATTATTACTTTATGACCAATTTTTTATTTGTTATTATCAAATCAATTTTTTACATAATAGTTTTTTAAACAAGTTATTATTGTTAATACGAAAAAAGTTATTAATATTTAAAGTTAACATTAATAAATATTTTGTGGGAATGTTAACAATTGATAAAATTGTTAATAACTTTTTTGTTTATTAATATAACAAAATACAATTTATATACAGTAATAATAAAGAAATTTACTATATAATTGTTTTTAGTATAAATAAAAATAATAATTATTAAGAAAGTTATTAACCCTTGAAATGTAAATTTCTTTGAACCAAACATATAAACCTTAAAAATTTTACTAATTGATTAAAAGTTAAATAACTTTTTTGTTTATTAATATTTTGAGACTAAATTTTTATTTGTTATTACCAAATAAATTTTTTACATAATAGTTTTTTAAACCAATTATTATTGTTATTAGGTAAAAAGTTATTAATATTTAAAGTTACCCTTAACAAAATTATGTGGAAATATTAACAATTGATAAAATTTTTAATAACTTTTTTGTTTATTAAATTAACAAAACCAAATTATAATATGTTGTTAACAATTAAATTATCTATAAAATAGTTTTTATTTTATTTAAAAATATTAATAACATAAAAAATTATTAACACTCAAAGTTGCGGTATAAAATTTTTATGTTTTTTAAGTTTTTTTTAAGTTGAAAAATGTTTATTCCTTTTTTTTTAAATCTTCACATCCTCTCAATGTCTGGAAAGCTCAAACACTCAAAAGCTCAGAAATATATTCATCATATTCATCGTCTTTGGTCGTCATTCGTCTTATTGTGCGCCCGTTTTTCTTTCTTTCGCTGCGTCGTGACACGACACAAAACGCACACGCACGAATTTAAGTATTCATCAAAAATTAAATTGAAATATAAAAAATATTACACTCACACACACACAGGAAGAGAAAAATATTTACATGTGAATACGTTGATGTGTGTTCAAGCAGTTGAAGCACGAGCAGATGTTGTTTTTTTTACACTTTTATTCCGATTTTAATTTAATGTAGATTCGGCGGATTTAAATTTGAATCCAAAAAGGGGAACCTGGAAACTTAAATCGGGAGGAGTAGTATGTTGGTGCAGATGACCCGAATTACGTGGACGCGAATAAAGGAAAGGAAGCGCGCGCCGACTGAATAATAATAATAAAAAAGGGTGAAAAGAGGCACAAACGCACACGCTGCGCGCCGATGGGTAAATGGGGTGCACTAATAATGCAAACTTACCGATTGTAAAATGCTTTATATTACTTTAACCCTTTCAAATCGTGCGTATTTTGAGTCGAAAGATTAAAAAACGCCATTTTTTCGAGCAGGCGGATCGAGTGTCCTGTTTATTGAGCCAAATACCATGTTTGGGGTTGAAATTTTTTCAACCGAATACAATGTTTGGCAGTTGTATTTAATCCTTTATATCATATTAAAAATTTGAACGATTTTATTTGTAAACAAAAAAGTTATTAAACTTTTTATCAATTGTTAAACTTTTACGTTGTATTTTTTTGGTAAAAATATTGTGCAAGTTTAAGGGTTAATAACTTTAGTTGTAAGTAAGATTTTTAATTACAAAAAAAAGTGTTGTGTAGTAAATTTATTTGTGTTTTACCAATAATGATTTTGTTTAATTTAATGAGAAAATTAAAAAGTTACAGGGTGTTTTCTAAAGTATTGATTTTAGTTTTTTTTGTGATTTTGGAAAATTTAGTACAACTTTAATGTTTAATAACTTTTGTTGTTATTAATATTTTTACGTGCAGAAAAAAGGATTATCTAGTCAGTTTATGTGTGTATAACAGTTATTAATATGGTTTAAATTTATTAGTAAATTAAAAAGTTACAGGGTGTTTTCTAAAGTGTTGATTTTAGTTTTTTGTTGTGATTTTGGAAAATTTAGTACAACTTTAACGGTTAATAACTTTTGTTGTTATTAATATTTTTAAGTGCAGAAAAAAGGATTATGTAGTCAGTTTATGTGTGTATAACAGTTATTAATATGGTTTAAATTTATTAGTAAATTAAAAAGTTATAGGGTGTTTTCTAAAGTTTAAAATTTTTGTTTTGGCGTTCTATGTAAAAATTTGTGTTAACTTTAAATGTTTATAACTTGTTATTTATAAAATATTTTTATTTATCCAGAAAATGATTGTGTAGTGTATTTATTTGAATATAACATCTAAAAATTTGGTTAAGTTAATGTTGTAAACAAAAGAGTTATGAAGAGTTTTCTGAATTGTTGTTGTCAATCAATACGAAATCGTGTTTTCTTGTATCGCATTGTAATAGTGGCGTACTTGCGGCTAGTGTGCGCATGATTTGTCGCCTTTTTGTGATTTTTACAAGTTAATAAGTGCGGCTCAAGGTTACATTCAGCGTCGCCCGATGAATATTAGTACATTTGGTGAACAATAGCCGCGTTTGAGCGTTCGCGGCGCATAAAAATCCGAGATCATAATTCATACACACATTTTCATGTGTATAAAGCCCTTTGGTGCTTGATTTTATGCCGTCGCGTTCGGCGTGCTCCTCCCCTCCGCGTCTTATTATTTATATTTCGATTGAAATTTTTCATGTTGTGCGTTCGAGACGTCGCCATCTCGTTCCATCCGGCGCCCCTTGCAGACCTCGCGTCCTCTTCTTGGCCGCGGCCAGTGATTAATCTCGCGGCGCGGTCTTAAAATCGAGTCTTAAAAAATCGTTGCTGAGGTTTAGCATTCGATTCCATATTCTTTATTCCTATATTCCATATTCCGTGATATTCCACAGTCTGTACAATTTAAAAATATGTGTAGCGGAGATGACGGAGTGTGCGCTTTGTTTCGGTTTGGATTTTTTCGATTTTTAACCGCTTTTATTTTTAATTTCTGGCCAGCACACTGAAGAGTGAAGAGCAAGCAGAAGAGAAGAACGCTTTACAACTCTTTATAACTCTTTGTGTACGTGCCGTTGGGCATATGTTTTAAATCATTTTTTCCAAGCCATTTGTGAGTCGTCGCCATCTTGCTTTTGTATTCATCATTCTTCTCTTCTTCGCCTTCTTACGTTTTGTACTTCATTCAATCAGGCATTCTTTTTTAAACTTATAAAATCTTATTTATCAAAACATTAAATAATTTCTTTTAAATTTTACAAATTTTATTTTACGACACTCCCTATAACTTTGTCATTTACCAAGGAACTTAAACCAAATTATTATTTGTTATTACCGAATAAATTTACTACAGAACCCTTTCTAGAGCAGTGAAATATATTAATTTAAAAAAAAGTTATTAACCCTTAAAGTGAAAACAACATTTTACCAAATCACAAAACAACTAAAAATGTATTCTTTGGAAAACACCCTGTAACTTTTACATTCAGCAAGTAAATTAAACCAAATTATTATATAGTATAACCTAATAAATTTCCTACAAACCACTTTTTTCTGCAATTAAAAATATTAATTACAACCAGAGTTATTAACCCTTAAAGTTATAACAACATTGTACCATATTACAAAACAACCAAACATACAA
>JARJDS010009546.1:0-12683 GCA_030264155.1 Atheta pasadenae | reverse complement strand
TTTAATTATTGTTTCAGGTTACGAGAAGAAAGAGGGGACCCTGAACGAGAGAGACCTATGTTCCACGACCAGAAAGCCCGCGATTTGAGCCCCAGACCTGGTGAGTACTTGTACTAACAATCTAAGTGAATCATTTCAATTCAGAACCAAGACAAAAACAAAAGTAAATTTTTGTTTAAATTGGGAAAATTATTCGCGATTCTTCCTGTTGTTTGCTTTGGAATTAAGAAGTAAATAACGTTTAATTATACAAGGTTTCTCCCCAGTTCTCTCTCAACATCTCTTTAGAATTGTGTTTGTTTTTTGTATTACTCCACCTTTATTTGGGAATGTCTCTAGTAATTCACCAGATTATTATTTAAATGATTTAATGAAACTTTTTATAAAAGTACTTTAGTAATAGAAAAGGTTTAAGGTCTAAAAAATGGTTAACAGTCTAGGTAATTTTGTAGTTTATTGTTGCAAATTTATTAGTCTGTCAATCTGCTGTCCAGGCGTAATTTCGCACTCATCAACCCAAGGGTGCCTCAAATCCGAACTGAAAAACAATTGAAGCGCACAATCCACATATCGCATTGCATTTGTATTCCAGTCGGTGGACGCACACGTAGCTCACACATATTCTATTTCAATTTCTGCGTTTTCCACGCGTGTGCTTCATTGCTTCATTGTGTTTGTCCGTACACGCTGTTTAATTGTGATCCCCCCGCGTTTGCGTTATTTATTGCCGTCCGAGATTGGTTCGTGTTACATTCCCGTGCACACGGCATGGCATCCCCCATTTTACAGCCATTAATTAACCCTAGAGTGATAGTTAACTTTTTATTTCCTGGATAGGACGCGCGTCGACATTTTTTCTGTGTGTAATTCTTCCGCAAAATACAACTTCTTGTATTACACGTGCGTTTTAATTAAATTCAAAATTTTATTGCTTTAAAACGCGTTTTGACTTTTTTTATTTCTGCTTTGTAAATTTGTGTATTTACGTTGTTTTTTTTCTATTGCAGCTTCACCAACAGATCACAGCCCAGTGTTAAATTTATCCAAGAGCGGGGGTGGCAGTGCTGGTTCACTCGGCGACAACGATCATTCGGGTAGCGAAGCTGATTGTCCCGACGTGCCGCCCTCACCACGTTCGCGATCGATTTCGCCTCGTTCACCTCGTCCACGCTCACCTGTCGAAGAGGACGAAGAAGAGAACATCACAGAACCTGAGGAGGAGGATGAAAAAGATCAAGGTTTGTTATTTTTTATTATTATTTTTGGATTGTATTGTCATCACTTTAATTAAATAACAAAAAAATTGGGAGGTAAAAATTTCAAAATCCAATTAATTTTTATAAAGGTTTTCAAGGGGTGTGGTCGAAGACTATTAGTTATCGACCTGACGACAGATTTTGGTTGGGTTTGATCATTTCAGTGAAAAAGTTTCGGTTGCAATTTCTTAAAGAATTTCTTCATTTGTTTCGGTTTTTTGTTTCTTTTGTAATTAATGATGACCATTTGTTTTTTGTTACAGATTTGGACGATGGTGATTTACCAATGTCGACAGCACCGGCCATCGAGCGGATCGAAAGCCAGCAAGCAGCAGCACTGAACTATTCTTCATTAGCATCAGCGGTGGCAAACGCAAATGGCCTTCCAAGTGCACCGATCGGCATCGGCGGCGATGCTTCGATATCGTCCACCGAGACGCTGCTGCGCAACATCCAAGGGCTGCTGAAGGTTGCCGCCGACAACGCGCGCCAACAAGAACGGCAGATCAATTACGAAAAAGGTACAACTACAAATAGCAACATGGTGTATCTTCTTTCGCTGGCGCAGTACTATATGTATCTAGCTGCCACGCAAAAATGTTAATTTCTAACCTTAAAACACATTCACTTACTCATATACAAAACACAACACAAACACACACAACCCTTAGCAGCGAACTTAAACTATGAGGTTGAACATTGTATAAAGTTTAAATTATAAGTCAAATACTTAAAAAGCAAGAGGCATTCGTAGAGTTGAAATAAAATAATTGCGTGAGTGCGTTTAAGAAAAATATCATTAAATCAACAAGTTAAACAAAGTAAGCACCGCGTTAGATGTGTTAGTAAAAAAATGATACATCCAATTGTACATATTTATATAGTGAAAATATACATAAATCAATTTATAAGCTTTATTTTGATCGACTTGGATCATCGATCGTTGGACTCGTTATCAAAAACGACGCGATCGATCTTAAATAATTTATTAATCGATTAAGAAACATTTAACTATTAACTATTGCGATATAATTATAAATTATGTAGTGATGCGCACGTGCGCATGCGCAATGTAACATGCGACAATTTAGAGGTTAGTTAACGATACAACAACAAAAAACATAACAAAAAGTATACACTGAACATATTAAAAACGAAATAAAATAAACTAAAAATAATGTATTTCTAGCCATTTAAAAAACAACAAAAATTGTTGGTTAATATACAGGGTGTTTTGAAGTAAAACTTAATTATTCAAAAATATAAACAATTGAAATTTCGTGTAGGAAAGTATATGAATATAATCAATGACTTGAACACAATTTTAATTGTTTATGTTTATTTTTTGGAATTAATAAATACCCTGTATATTAAGGCGCACTTAACATATTTAATTACTGGATTACTGATTACTGCTTAACTGAAACTAATCGATCATAATTTTGATGTTTGTAAATATAATAATTAATTGATTAGTAATTAATTATCTTTGGATTAATGCAAATGTAGATGCAAATGGCGAGCGTATGGGAACATGTAAAAATAAATTAGCGCGATAGTTGTGTGATAGACAAACGAGAAAACAACAAGTTGATAAGATTAATAACAAATAAAATTAAATACACGACTAGTTAGCCAATTTTATAATTAACAACATGATAACAAGTTTCATAAACAACTAAAGCTATAAACATTTTTTTTATTTTCTACAGATAAAATATTGGTTTCTAAAATTTATTTTTTTTGTAATTAAATCAATTATTATGATTATGATCGTGAACGCATCAAGCATGGCTTTAATCGTGTATGAATATTGTGTGTTTGAAGGTATGTAACATTAATAACGTTTTTTCTTGAAAAAAAACAGAAAGAAAAATCCGTGATTTTTGTTGTGGCATTAAACGTTAATTAATCACACGTTTCCTCAATTATTTATTAACGTCTCTGGTGTCTTGTGTTTTGTGCCATTTTGACAAATGCGCAAACTGTTTAGCCTTTAGCCGCAAGTGTTATTTAATTGATAAAATAATTGCGAATAATTTATTATCTAGCTATAGTTAGTTGTTAGCGTTTTCTTTTTAAATTTTAATCTAATGAACAAACGATCAAAATTTTAAGACTTTGGTTGATTACTCTCTGTTTGATTCGTTTTGTTCTGGAAACGAAACGATTTCCTTGGCACACCAAAAATTAATCGACGTATACATTTAATTAATGAATTAATTATGACTTATGAAGACTGCTGATTGATTGCAACACATTACTGGCAGTAATCGTAGTTTCTTCTTGCAATAAGAAGAAGTTTAATGAAAAAAAAAACGAGAACAATCCCTACCTATATTTCTCAAAATATTATGATTAATATGATGAAGATGAGAAAAAAATTTTAGACTTAGGTTTAATTATGTGTGATGTACATGTTATAAATATACTATATATATTCGAAAAATTGAAAATAAAAATAAAATTTGAACAAAAACAAATCGATTTCGTGTTCTTTTATTTCCAAAATTCCAAAATTTCCCTCAAAATTATTTTCTTTGTTGTTCTTTGACACAGTGTGTTTAAATGCATTTTGAAAATTTTAGTTTTAGGTAACAATTGGCTGTGTCTGTTTGTGAAATGAAAAAATAAACATCATGCACGGAATGTTGATGTTGATGATGATGATGATGATGAGAAAATAGGTAGGTGACATATTTTTATCATTCTGATGCGACAGCAGTTGCATTTGTGTGTGCATTCGCGTGTTTTATGAAATAATTAATTCATTAATAAAGCTAAAGTCATTGTCTGACTAAATACAAGTACAGAGTGTGTGGTGTCATGATATTTATTTTGTCGTAGAGTGTAATTGTGCGTTGTGCGAATGTGGATTGACGCTTAACAAGAAAGAGGCAACTTTGTTTAAAGTTTAATCAACTTTTTGTCAAGCGTACTACTTGTGAATGTATCGTAGAATTTATTGCAGTTGCCGTTTGTGTGTTACCTTGTGTGATTCTCACATTCAGACTTTTAACAGGTTGGGAGTCGAGAGTTGAGAGTAGACAGTGAAGAGGTAAAATTGTATGATGTCAACCGTTTTATTTGCAAGCAGAGTCTGTGTGTTTGCAGTAATTGCTGGGAGCTTTGTTGGACTGGATCGCAGGCTCTGGCTAATTAATATTCAAGTAGGCGTTGTTTTATAATAATCTTCATCATGCCAAAGCGTAAAAGTTAATAACAACTTAATAACGATACAAAGAGCAACTAAGTAACATGTTACAATGGAAATATGAGTTTACTCACATTTATCAGAGGTGCATGTAGACATAACCCTAATTCTTTTCATTGAAATTATTACTAATAAAGATTTATGGTTGATTTTGATACAATTATACACAAATTGGACAATTAAATTAAGTTTCTTTGAGGAAAACATAAATGAATAAAAGTAGGTGCTTTGTTGGCGATGTTTAATCTTAAAGAAAAAGTGAAATCATTTAGAATAAAATTTATGCCTTTTAGAAGTTTATTTGGTGTAAAGCTACAAAACGATGCGCCATATTTTACGTATTTAATTACGCTGGTTTTTAAATTGGAAACTTTTATGCGGTGCGCACTTAAGCATAGTTTTATCGACGAGCGTTTAGTTTTATTCGCGTTCGGATTTGGTTTTATTGTCGGGGTTGGCGTCCGCGGCGGGACCGAAACAATAAAATCGCTAAATCTCATCGAAACACATTGGAAATATAATAAACAAATTTATTTGCGTGCGGCGTGTGTGCGAGCCGACCGCGGCGGACTAATTCGCGCGAGGGATTCGAAATATTATTATGATTTTATGTGCCTCTTTTTAATGGTGGCAATAAATTAGCCGCCATTTTAAATCCCATTGCATCTGTTTGCGGGCCATATCACCGCGCGGCGCAAACATTTGCAATTTAATAATGTCCAATAAATAAAATATAGTTTGAGCTGCTTGAAATATGTTACAAGTTTATTTCGTTTTTACTTGTTTGTTTGTAACAATCAAAATATATGCAAAACAAACGTTTTAATGGACTTTAAAAATAATATTTACGATTGTTGGTGTTGTTTGTATTTGATTATTGTGTATTTGTTCTGAGTTGTTTGTTCTTCACACGCATATTCATATTTTATATTGTTTGTTAAAACAATTTTATTTGCATGTTATTATTTATAGCCCTGAATGAGTTGTTGGAGCTTGGAGTAAGTTGTGAATGTGGGTGGACAAGGCCTTAACTAGTCTACTGGTCGTTGGTCGGTGCGGATTCGATACATCTTTGCATTTGCGCCGGGGCATTTTTCTCACTTTGCTATAAATAAGTGAAGTCCCGCGTGTGGAGAGAGGATGCTTCACTATCTAGTCGTTATACAAGGTTCCAGACCAGACGATGCCGACAATCTGCCGGTGTGCCCGATGGCGAAATGGAATTATTTCGCTACCGATCTGTCTCGCGTTTCATTTCATTCTTAGTTAGTTGGTACACTTCGCGTATAACGTATACGCCCGACATGTCTGATATGCATTTATTATGAAAACGGCTCCCTGATTTCGTATTCATTAAGTTGCACATATGTCACGTGCGCCCAGCGGACACACGACAAGAGCAATTAATTCATCAGCTGCCCAGGTCAGAATAAACCAGAACAACCAGAGCAAACATAATAAGACAACATGTAGGTAGAAGGTACTAGAAATCTTGCTACTAGAAAAATTATTTAAATTGATGATGGTTTCAATAAAACGTTACTATGTCCTGAAAACTTAAACGAAAAGACATAGAAAGCACGAAACCAGAAGCTGCTACTTTGTGGTTTGTGTCCACTGGTCAGTAGTTGGCTTATTATGTGCGACTCGTTTACAAGTCATTTATATTGTCGATAGTCAAACGATAAGAATGTAACTACTTACTACTTACTTCCAACTACAAAGAGATCGTATCAATGCTGTTTGCCTTTCGCTCGCTGACTCTTCAGTGCAGTCAGTTGGGCTGATCATCGGCAAGACATCGCCGTCGTCATTTGTATGCTTTGATTATGGTCAAGTTGCAGTACAACTAAACCCAAGACACACATGACTTTTGAAGCAGAAAAGCTGAACACTTTTAGCGATATTTAACTTAACCAGTTTGGTATATAACTATATAGAAGTATTGATCGCAAATAAGATTCTGATTCCATTTCAACACAAGTCATGTTTCATTATACTAAGACACCTCCTAAAAAGTTATTCAATCAATATCTGAAATACGCAATACGTAAAACCGCATTCTATTTTGAAAAACTTAACTGCTTTGGATCCGCAGGTGCATAGTAAATGGTTAAAGACCATTTGATAGCTGATTGCTTTAGAAGATTGGAGATTGGAAATGTACCTGCAATTGCTCTTGATATGGATCCAATATTGAAATTATAGAGTATTCAAATTTTTTATTACAGTTTTCCAATAACATTTTCAGAAAAACATGATATTTAAATTTTGTTTTTGTTAGTTAAAGATCGATATGAATTTTAATATTTACAGTCATTGATTTAACATTAACATGACAAATTTCAAAAAGAAGTAGATTGTAAATTACCTTTATGTTTACTCGAGCTTAGACGATGTTTTTTATTTCCACTGAAATCTTCTACAAACTTATCGTTTAAAAAGAAATTCTAAAGTCTTCCAGGTAGCTTAGAATTCTATTTATGTTTTTGCAGAAAATATAGAAAACAATTTTAGCGATTACCAGTGTATCAAATATTGATAAAAAAAACAGTCAAATACCAAGAGTGAAGTTAGTATTTTAAGGTTATCGACAAACTAATTAATCGAAAATGATTTTTTTGATATGTTATGAATGAAATCTTAAAATTAATTCAATAAAGTGTCCAGTTTTTGTAATTTCAGTAGTAAAATACGTTAATAATTAAAAGTATTGTAAATTTAGTAGTTAACAACACGCAATAGGAATGTAGCCGTTGGCGACAGAATGGCGGTCGTGCATGATCAGTGGTTACGCATAAATTCCTATGCATTATGCGATTATGTCGTTAGCGATTTCGATAAGTTGATACACTTTCAATCTACAATCCACAATCAGAAACTCGTAGGACTACTCACATTCCATTGCATCATCAAACACAAAAATATATCAAATCAATTGACGTGACATAAATTTAATTTGACAGAAATCAAAGCCATTTACAAGCTCGTTGTTATGTTGTTGTTGTTGTTTAGTAAAATTTGTTTATATCCAATTCGCTTTGGTTTTCAACGTGGTGCTTTGCGGTGTTCGAATATTGCACGTAGTGGGGTCTTGACGTCTTGACTTGCACGTCTCGTCGTTGTAGCACGAAGAACAACACCTTCGATGGTTTCGACAAACAGGAAAATTATTTCTTATTGGCATTCGTTTGGTGTCGGTTTCGCATGCAAAATCTATTGCCTATTCGACCGCAGAAGAAAACCAAGAGTCTGCCGCGCTCTATCATTTCGCATTTTGCAACGAACTGACCCACGAAGCGGAGAGGTCACTTCTGTATCCCATATCGAAAGCGCGGAAAATACATTCATATATAACGTCTCAGTGTTTACACTACGCCGTGCGATTTACAAACAAATTACAAGTTTTGGCAAGCTTACACAACTCACAAGGCAAAGTTGCGACTTGTGACTATTACTAGGATTCAGGGATGGGATAACAGACATTTGTTTTGAGTTTTATATACAGTGTAAGTTAAAAAAACGCAAAAAAAATTCGTATACAAAAAAGTAACAACATAATGCAGAAAGAATTTAAAATCAAGATTTTTAACATTTTGGTTATTTACTATTTCTTGGGTTTTGACTGTAAAGTTTGTTGATTAAATGTTTAAAGTTATTTGTTTTGTGCCCTGTATTTAATAACACACGAGTGAAAGAACATTTCGATGCGTTTGGGCGCTATCTTTGGTCATAAACACTGCGACAACGCGGATTAGCTCTTTGCGCACGAGTTCGAAATCGCAGCAAGTTCGCGCACGGCCATCGAAAGGTAGAAACGGAAAAAAATCGTATGTACGACGAACGGTTTCAGTCTGCCGATGTGTTTATGCATTCATGCGCGCCTCGATAATGCATCAATTTGATCGTGTCCGCAGATTAATTCGAGATTTGTGTCCACTTAACTAATGCACGAGCGCGCAAACTCGCCACAATCTTTCTCCCAGGCCGCCCGGCGCGGTGGTTTGTGGATTTATTTTATTATGGAATTACATTTAAGTGGTGTATATTAGCAAAGGTCATATCTTCTCTTATCGCAGGTCTTCAACAACTATTTGAGCATGACATCTTGACAACGAAATAATGTTTACTTCTTCCACATTTCTTTAGTATTCAAACTGAACTGAAACCAAAACAAAAGTTTTGATTCCATGTTCACTGAGGTTAATTAATAAGTAAACTTGTAAACTTTCCGACCAAATCAAAGGCCAAAAGCACTTTCTTTCCACAATACAAACGCATAAAGGCGTAAATCTGATTAGACGCTGTCCCGAAATTACTTAGCGCCGCGACCGAAATTACTTGATCCGCATTCAAGTATTTAGCGGTGTTTATGTTAGCGGTTCAAATGCGAGTGCTGCAAATGGCAAATTTTGGCAATGGGAATGCGGGAAAAGGGGTGCCCAGTTGGGAGACGGTAGAACTCGAAGAGTTCGAGCTAGAGAAGAGCTAAGAGCGCCGGGACCTAAGTAAGCGCCTTGGGGCGCAGCAGGCCCGGGATCAACGAGGACAGATTTTCGACTTCGCTTCGGCTTCAGGACGCAGTAAACCAAATAACCGAAGGCGTCGTGTGATTTGCTCCCTTTCGCATCGTCTAGTTAATAATATTTTCACTATTCGAATGCCAAATTTTCCACAATAGCTTTTGGATTAATCATTAAGTCAGTACTAACTTATTGAAAACAAAATAATACGCTATTCAAACATTATCATGATTTTGCTCACAACAAAGTTCAATATTTTTGCAGAAATCTACATCAATTAGTTTCGAATAAAGCTCCAAATCTTACAAAGTTATAGAAACTGTTACACCAGTTTGTTAGACTTCTTGTAAATTTATTTGAGAATATTTGGAAAATTTTACTACTTTAATGATAGTCATTTTCCTTCAATAACAAGTTCTTGTAATCTTCTTGTTTCAATCAGGTTGTCTCGCAGAAGTTTTCGAATTAGTTAGGTTTTACTAGGATTTCTGAAATTTCAATTTTGATGATGATTTTCCACTCCACTCAGATTTTCATTATTTGCCAACATTGTTTGCAGTGCGCTCTTCACTCTTCAGCCTTCACGACATTGAATATAATACCCGAGGCGATATTGCCGGCGCATTGGTTTAGCATACGAGTGTATATTCGCGCTGCCGTAATACCACACTTCTTACCGCCTTTGCTACGAATGTCGGCGAAGAGATGCTGAGCACTTAGCATGCGGACGGAGATGGATGGCGAATTAGACCAGAGACTCTAGGCAGGCGCTAGGCTGAGCACTTCTTAAGCTTTAGCCTCGTGTGCAATACGTCGAAATGTGTAGTTAACTCTCTCTCCCATTCCGAAGGGAGTTCCCATGAGTTTCGGAGCCGAGTTTACTTAACACAACAATCCCTCACCGCGCGCGCGAGAGAGGCGCTGAATTAATTGAATTATTGGACCGAAAAGAAATTAATCTTGTTTATAATGTGCGGGCGCGCGGCACGAGCCCAGCCACAACTAGCCGCTCCTACTCTGCACGCCGTGTTCATTCACACATTGCTAATTAATACCAAAATGATTATGAATAAACAAATAATTAAACATTTTCAGCTGTCTCATAAATTATATTTGCCAGAGTGCACTCCAGATTCACTACACACGCTGCATATTTCACACAATAAACACAGATTCAGCATCAAGAATATTAATTTTAATAAGCAATAAATTTTGTATTTCATAGAATTAGAGCTATTATCTTTTTCCTTTTAAAAGTAAACTTTTTTAAATGCCCATTCGGTTAAATGGCATCGCATTAGTTTCCGTGCCCTGAGGGTGAATCGATTCAGCATCAAAAAATCATCGACGTTTACGAACATATCCGTCGCATCTCGTCACACTGCTGCACTTGTTTCATTTTTATTCCTCCAGAGTGTAAACTCAGACTCGTCTTATCTAAACCCAGCATCGAGTCGTGGACTTGTACAGGTCGCCGCGCGCATTAAGATGCATTTCGTATTTCATTAAATTCGTAATCTTGTAAATCGTAAACAATCGCGTTGAGGGACGAGCGAGGGACTGTAGAGTCTGTCCGTTCTGTCGATAATCAATCAAAAACCCTTCTGGTGGCGCGGCGAAATGAAATGAAATCAAAAACGTCTTTACCATGCGGCTTTACCATTCGAACCAAACAATGCAAGACGAAGAGAACGAAACGCGCGACGATGTGTACGCATTGATGAATGCGCGCCGGCAATGAAATGGGATGGATGTGGAATAAATTGAACCGATTATTATTTTCAAACTCGACCAATCAATCCGAAACGTGTTATTATGTACACACATCTAAATGCGATGCGCTTTGCCGCGACGATGCCAGTGCGGTTCGAAATTGGTTTCACATTTAATAAAATCAGAAAAGGGCAACCTTCACGACCGCCACGGGAGAAGAATATCTTGGTGACCTGGAGGACTGAAATAAAACGACTGGAGCGAAGACAACGCATTTTAAAACATAGTTTTTTTTTCGATAGCCAAGCAATTTAATCGAAAAGAGCACAAAAAATTAAACACAAAATTATCTCAATTTAAATTAAACCAATGCGAACTTAACTATAACTATTATTCTACAAAGTGTATCATAATATCAAAAGATTAAAATATCCAAACAAAGTTTTTGTTTTAATACTTTACATCCACGTATCGATTGTGTATCAATACATAAAACACTTTGTGTAAATAATAATTATTGAAGCATTGTTTACTCAGTTGTTTACTTTGATTGCTTAATGCACCAACATTACTAACATTACCCAGATATTAAAATAATAATCATGTTAGTTCAAAGCTTGATTTCTGAAATCTTCCAATCTTTATTTCTTGAGCAAGCAGGTAATATCGTAATTCAAGTTGAATTATAACAAAACGGCGCTGTCTATGCTCACTGCCTACGTATAAATGCACGCATGCGCTTATGATTGACGAGTGAACGCAAATAAATTGTATGCGCACGTAATGTAATCGTAAAAATCGTTATCGCAATCTGTTTGGATCGCCTCGCGGTTAAATATATTACGCGCTACCGTGGGGCATAAACAATGAGAAACAGTAAGTCAAGAACTAAAGAACTAGCCACACAATGCACAATACATTAAACTAAGTTTACTTAAGTCAGTAAACCAACTAACAAATGCGTTAATTATGAATGCGAATTAAACGCGTACAGACCGCACAGATTTATAATCTTATTAGATTTGTTTAATTTAATCGTACAAAAGATGAATAAATATTGTGGTCACACTAGTAACTAAGCCAAGTTTATTGGAACATTTCTTTCATTTCTTCGTTTGGTGCATTTCCGATGCTTAAATGACTTAAGCCGCATCGGTCCAACGGCGGCGTATCAATTAAATAATTATGTTGTCATTACAAATCGAACGTAATCACACAGTGGTGGACTATAAGTCATTCGGCGCTCGGACTCTTTGACCAGGAAAATCCAGTCAAACACACAATTCGGATCGCATTCACAAGAAATATGTGGATATTAAGTCCGAATCCAACAGGTCTCAAGCTTATAAACGGCGTTTAATAACAGAATGCGCCGTTTTTCGTTATTTGTATTTCCACTAAACATCGTTTGTGGTCAGTGCGTTAAACATCGTCCGCAATGTTCTTTTTCACGCCCGGTATAATTTTATTGCAATAAAGCATGCTCACTTGCTCGCAAACAACAGACAAACTTTGTGGCATGTGTTTTCAGCCTCAACTTCTTGGTCTTTTGCAGTCTGCGGAATGAAACCAAGAGTTACTTTTTTTAATTACCACTAAATGTAGGTATTCTTTAGTTAGTATTCTTTGATGGTCTCCCGGTCTCCGATTTTGCATGCATGCAGAAAACGCGAGCGCATTAAAAACGGACGCGCCTGCACATAAACGCGATTAATTGATTTCCGACGATAAAATATATATCATTCCAGTTTGTGGCGTTCTGGCATGCATAAACTTGAAGGATCTCACCAGGGGAATATAACGTTTTAGGGAATTGCGTATACTCGTTTATTTTTTTGCGATTAATTAACCATATCTACGTTTTTACGGTTAAAACCTCTCTATTTGTGTGTAATAAAATTGTCCGTAATTTATATTGCATTATAAAAAACTGGTTCGGTTCTTTTTTATGTTTTACTTAAAATATTTAAACATGTT
>JARJDS010009502.1:0-35436 GCA_030264155.1 Atheta pasadenae | reverse complement strand
CAGACCCCGAATTACGTCGCATGTCGGCATTGCGCTCACTTGATGAAAAAGCAAATTCTTTGCTGTCGACGGCGAAGGGTAATTGAATAATTGAATTCCGTCAATATTTTCCGGCCCCTTCCGGCTGCGTTTAAAGACTTTCTATGTTTATGAAATCGAGCGCTTCAACACAACGTAATTTGAGATCAATTAGATTACGTTTATTGTTTTTGATTTATTAACTCACGAAAATTGTAATTAATTTAAAATTTTAGCATCAAAAAATATACTTACCGTTACGTTATTTAAATTTATGACTACTTAAGGGTTGTTATTTTATTTCTATGAATGCTCTTCAGGTAGTTCTTTATTCAAAATGTGAATAGCTGTGAATATCACAGAGTAGCATGAAATTGTTGTGATTTTTGAAGCAAAATAAATAACGTATTGTAACCCAGTCGTTATAGAAGACGGTTTCACCATGTTTACTATTTTGTATGTCGGTGGTGGTAGTTGTAGCCCCTAACAAAAGTAAACTAAAAGAAATCAAGAGCAAGAAGCAAATATTACGGTTCGTTTCGGTCGTCGTTGTTGTGCTTGCAATTTCGTTGAATTTCACAAAACACAGAAAGACACAACATGCACGATGCGTGTCGTAGTACCTTATTCGTAACCCTTACCATCCCCTAGCGCACGGACGCACAAAGGCTACACAAGGAGAAAAGAACATTACATTACAGCTGCGCAAAATAGACACTGAAACACTGAAACAGTGAAAGACTGCAAACAGTTACCGTTTGCCGAAATAGCAACTGAAAAACAGGATAAAGGTAGAATTACATATTCTAGTCTTGTTCAGTCTTACCCCACCTAAAAAGTAAAAACTAGCGAAAAAAATAGACACAAAATACAATCTTTATAACTGTCTTTATTTCAATTCCATTTCTCTACTTATAATGTTCTAGTTTTGGTTACAATTTCATTCGTTTTTTGTTATGTTCTCTCTTTGTTTACTTTCAATTCGTTCCACACCGCTGTTCCAATCAATCGCAGTTTTACATTTTACAATTATTTGCAACGGGTTGACGATCGTGTGATATAAAATTCTTCACACAGCCCCAACCACAATATGCTGTGCAATATAATATGTTTTTCTATCTAACTTTACATTGGTTTCGGTTTATTTTTTTTGGTTTTGTTCAAAATGTTCTGTTTTTTTCCATACACACATCATCGCTTTAAGAATTATTTCATTTTATATATAATATATTTTTGTCCTTTACAATTGAATCACTTTTTGCACGCGGAACCAAAACATTCGAATCAAACACGTTTTGATTTGCTTCAAAATATTTCATAACAAAACAACTCATTTTATAAAACTTAAATATAAAGCAAACATCATTTAATACAATTACAATTCTTATCAATAATTTTAATTTGTTTTTATTTTATCGCGCTGTTTATCTCTCACATTTGTTTGTAACGTTTTTTGTCTATCTATCCACGACTACAATGTGTGTGGTTTTGTTTTGGCCCTTGATTTGTTAAAACAAAAAACAAAACTTTATCGCTAACTGACTGACTAACATGATCATTATTTTTTTTGGGGGGGTAACACACTACATAAAAGGGTATATATATTTTATCGAATAACATACAACCGCCGATAGATGTCCTAGCTGTTGTTCTAATGAAAATATTGACCATATCAGCTCCACCAAACACATTTAATTCGGGTCATTTAAATGCATTTCATAGTCTTGGGTTTATAACCACAATTCACGTCCGATTTCTAGCTCCTATTACGTTTCAAACTAACTGAAAACCCTTGGTGATATGTGCTTCGACATACTCTTACTTTATAACCTTAAAAAAAATAATTGAAATCATTAAGATTAAAGTTGGGGGTGAATTTCGTTGGGATGCAATACGTCATAATGATAGTCACCCAAACCAGGGCGTGCTTATCACAGAGTACGATATTTCGTTTTTGGCAAAGATAAATATGCAAATGCGCTGCATTCACACACAAAGACAAAGATACCAAGGTTACTAAAACACTAAGGATACCAAAGGGTAAGATTCCAACGCTAGGGTTGTGACTAGAGGTCATTGTGGATAAAGGTACAGAACCCTAAAAGGAGGAAGAGTATGTCAAGCGTAAGCAAAGATAACCCGATAAGAATATAGATGATATATACCCGGAGCTACAAATCGAACCCTTTTATCTACCGCGCTGGAATTAATTGACCATCTAATTAAACAGTTTCCATCCATTGTGTTTTGAGTGTTGTATTCTGTACAAGAGAATAATATGAACGTCCAAGCATTTATATAGCACAACCATCAAATATGAAACAAATGCAGCAATCGAAGATTAGTTCAACACACACAAATCGGTTGATATTTGTTAGTTTGTACAACACTTCTTTGGGCAGGGCACGTGGTTCCTTTACACTTACAACACTAAAAACAGCCGTTTACATTTATAAGGTGCTTCTACAGTTTATTTTTTGTTTGCGTGCAATATATTCATATTTATATTTATGTCTTTCAACGAACATATATAGCTATTTATACTTGTTATACTTTTATATATAAATGCTAATTAATACTCGTCGTATCGTCTATCTAAACTAAATATACCTATCCCATATATATATATTTATAATTTCCATACATATATATAGTTGCCGGTATACTTGTTAAATCTTGTATCAAAACTTTTTCCACCATTCACATTGTTATATATATTATTATATAAAATGTTATCGGATTTTTTGCGATATCACGTTTAAGCTTATCTTTGATCTAAATATTTTCAATAATAGATTCTTATAATTTCCCATAGACTTTAACCAATCTATAGAGGATTATAAGAATCTATTTCTTCTACAAACGTTGTTGAATTGTGTCAATGTGTCAATAACGAGACGAGGTTTTAACCAACACTTTTTTTTATTTTGTGACAACACATTAATCGCGATATCTCTCTGCTTTATGTACATTAATATTACATTATTTATATATATTCGGCTAATTTCGGTGCTTACATCGGATGTTCTTTAATTTTTTTTAACCTCATTTTCTCTAATTTTATGGTTGAAAACCGAATGTTCTGCACCGAATCGTTGTATAATTCCATATATATCATATATGAGTTTGCCGTTTGTAGGTTATGTTATATTAAGTTACGGTTAAGTTCTGTGTCTAGCTACATCTATATTTTCATAATTTTCCATAACCAATTTGTTGGTTATCTGATGGATCTTGTATATATATATTTATATTCCATATATTTTTGTTTGTATTTATATATATTCATTTATTTATAACTTATAACTTATCATTTGTTGTTTAATTAGTTCCTAGACTACGCAAGTTTGTACAAGGTTAAACAGGAAACTGAAACAGTAGGCTGTGGGAGGCCAATCTTTATAAATATAAACTCTTATACGCCTAAAACATGTTTAACATGTAGTATTATTAACACTATACCGCAATAGTACAAGTAACACCATTTTTTTGTTTGTTTATTTGTTTAATTGTTGAATGTCTGTTTCAAGTGTTTTCATTTTTTTTGGTTGGTTTGTGTTTAGTGTGTCTGTGCGAATTCTTATGATAATTTTAATAACTTACGAACGCGTACACGTTTTGATGATTGTTGTGTGACTCCCCATCTTCTATATGATCTTGTTTGGTTTCAGTTGTTTCTAATTGGAGTTGTGGCTCTTTCTGGAGGCTGTTGTTGTTGTCATCGTTTAAGGTACAAGGGTAAGACTGGGCGCTAACCATTCTTCGTCTGCGAGCTGCCAAACAGACCTGACATCAGGTGGGATGTTTGGTGTGGTTGGAAGTGAAGGGGTAGCAGATGGTCGCCGCATGCACAAACCATGTGTATGTGTGTGAAGTGTGACGTGGTTGTGGTTGTGTGATTTATTTAGTTATTTAGTTATATAAATATAATATGGTAAGCGTGGTAACTAGCTTTGGACTTTTTGGTGTCCTCAGAGGTTTTGGTTTGAGGTGCAGTGCAGGTTCCACAACCGCTCGGTCAGCATTCACACTTTTCTTCCAACACAAAGTTTTTTTGTTTAATTTTAAAAATTAAAATTGAGGGTTTGTGCATTTTGTTCAAGTTATTGTGTTATCATTTTTTTTGGCACAAGGTCCGTCGAGTAATTAATTTAATAATTAATTAACGCGGAGTGTGTTTGTTTGTATTAAAATATCACTATGTTGGTTTTTTGGTTTTTTTTTGGTTGACTAATATGTGTGTTTCATTATTGAGCCTGAAAGAAGAAAAAGCCTAGTTTAGAAGAGGTCCTGCGCGCTATCGACTAAAAAGGGATGCGAATCCGGACACAAGCTGTTTTGGATAATTCGCATGCTTCGTGCTTTGTTGGTGGAGGTTGGATGTTTTGGTGCGGCGGAATGGAAAATCGTGCGCCCCAAGTTGCATCACTAGGGATGAGAAGCCGGAAGCCGAAATCGAACTCGGCGCTAAATATTGTATGAGCATAGATGGAAGGAACGCTTTGAATGAATACATGAATAAGTTAGTGCTGGGAGTCTGGTTTGGTCTGGCCAGGGATCATGTGTGGAAGCATAACACAACAAAGTAGAACAATGCACGTAGATACCACACGCGCGGTGTTTTAGCTGCATGCGCATCAAACTTTTTTTTTTTACTTTGAAACTTTGAAATCACCTTGGATACTTGGATACTTAGATGCTGGAAGTCTATGTATCTACTTGCATTTTTCAAAAAGTTCAAAATGAAATAGTAATATATGAATAGAAGAATAGAAGATTAGAAGAAGATAAAGAAGAAGATATGTCTGGGTAGTGTTTAATAAACTATCGCATGCAGTTTTGGGTTTATCTAAATGTTTAAGTCACAACCACAACCGTCATTCACTCCACATAAGCCATAGAAGGGTGTCAATATCATGCTGAGTGTTCTTTTACCAGTTACCAAACCGATATGCAGAGCAACTGCATTCAATGTAGTCTTACAATCAACAACTTACTTGGTATTGTTGAATCGGAAACACCAGTCCGGGTTGTTGTAAAGCAGCAGCGCCAGGCGTTGCCATCTGCTGCGGTGTGGTGGGAATTTGTGGCTGGCCAGGAATGCCTTGCCAGGTGGTTGGCACTTGCATACCCATTCTGCTAAATCGACAAAAATATACATTTTATGTGGTTAGGAATCAGTTAAAACTCAACCACAAAAACAAAGTCATTACAAGGTCGTGTGGAAGTAACCAAATAATAACCCAAAAATAATATTGTGGGGTTTTAAATTTAATAAACACTTACCCCATGTACGATTGTTGGTATCCAGCAAATTGTCCATAAGTGTAACCCTGCATACCTTGCAAGAATTGTCCTTGCATCTGGGCGGCAGCGGTTGTGGTTGGAAAACTTTGCGGATACCAATAACCTAATTGCTGACTATAAGCACCGTATGGATATTGAGTCCCAGCCAAAGCCTAAACAACAAACACAACAACAAAAGTTAATTTATTCTTTTAAAAAAATCAAAACAAATTATTTACCTGTCCTGGTACAGGGGCGTTGTTTGGATCACCGGACTCTTTACCCCACGAGCACTTAACGACCTGTCCGTTGATGTCAGTGTTGTGAACGGCGACAATGGCATGGGTAGCGGACTCTTTTGTTGAAAAACTGTTACAATTATAAGAAAAACAACAATTACTATTTTGACAAGCAATGGATTGATAGACTTACCGCACAAATGCGTAGCCTTTTTCTTTAAAAACACGAATTTCTTGAATTGTACCAAAGGGTGCAAACGTTTTTTGCATTAGTTCTTCAGTGAGACCATTGGTGATGCCTCCGCAATACACGGTACAATTAGTAGGACTGCTTTGATTGTATACTTCGTCAAAGGTCAATGGTTTCGAATTGACTGTAAAAAAATTTAATTTTAATTGATTATTAAAAATTTATTAAGGAAACAAAAGTTTTGATTTTAAGATTTTTGGGGGGCTTTATCCTTGAAGGGTGAAGGTTTTAATAAAGCTTAGTAAACGTGATGTTTTTGTTCGTGATTGATTTCGTCCAGGCTAATGAGATGACAGGCAACTTACTGATGAACCTATTCTCGTCACGATCGCCCACCGACCACCGGAACTGTCAGTAATTTTCGTAACGACAGCACCGAACACGCATTGTGCGCTTTGTTAGCTGCCAATGAAGTTATTGTGCATCCTTTCACTAAAGTTGTGAACCAAACTACTATAGAGTGGACTAAATTGCATCGCGTTATCAGAATTTATTAGTTAACAGTCCAAACTGCTCAAAATAAAGTAAATTTTGTTTGTAATTTTGTGGTCGTGTTTGAACACTCTGTATAATTTAATCATTAAAATTCAATGATTCGAGGTAAAACGTGGAAGGGGTGGAGGAGACTAAAACGCTTGGAATTGTATCGTTCATCGCGCATAATACCCCATCGCATCAATTACAGAACATGAACGCTTCAGAATTTTACGTGTACGCTTGGTGTTTAGCGCGATAACGGGTCGCCCTCGTCGGCGGCGTTGCACGCGCCAATAAAACGTTATCTTTGCTTTCCCGCGCGAGCGCGACGTTAAAAACTGCTCGCTTCCAGTTTTGGCCCAACGACTTCCCCCCAGCCATTGAAAGTTAGCTCCCCCTCCAATTGAAGTTGGATGTTTCTCATCTTTGTTTGCCGGTATATTTTCCCGCAAGGGGTGAAAAGGTGTGGAATATATCCAGCATATTTTAATACGTGTTTAAAAAATATAATCGCGTGTTTTGGTTTGTCGTGACGAGGAAATCACGCACGCACTCAACTTCCTGTTCAAAACCCCAAGAAAAACCGGGTGAAATGAGCAAACACGACAATGAACGAGTGGTCATATAACATAGATTTTACGAGTTGCTCGTCGTTTGGTCTTAAAGCATCACCAGTTGTATGACTGCGCAATGCGGATGTTTTTTGATTACGACATTATGTGATTATGACCTGCAGGAAGTTTCCGTTTTGATTCCAGGATTATTAAAATGATTATTATGGACACAAAAATAATAATTAAAACAGATTAAATGGTAGCGCGATTTTTGGGGGGTGGTAATTTTAGGGTGACTTGCAAGGAATTAAATAATAACCCGCAATCAATCACGTCGATGTGTACGACAACACACACCGGCAGGACAACAATGCGAAGTAAAGGCATGCCGCTAATCCAAGGGCGCCTTAATCGAAATCCCCTCATTTTTACTTCGTCCTGATGATGCTCGCTGGTGCCGTCACGGGCCGCGATGTGCACGTGTCTGTTGTAAAACCACCTTTCGCTCTGGCGTTACCAGACCGCAATACAAAAGGCGACGCCGCGCCGTCCCAAGACAGGGGGATAATGCCGGGGCTTACGCGCGCCCCGGCGCAAAGCGGACATCTTTATCATCTATCCGCTATCCGCCGGAATTAGTGCTTTTTCGTGCGCGTGGAAAAACTCGACTTCCGCGTTTCGTTGTATGTGTGCGCGCAATCAACGGAAACGAGGAAAGAAATTACATGTGTGCCAAATTGCGCCGTCACGACCGACATGATTTCAAATTTTCGGACGATGCGCGATGAAATAAAATTTTCGTCTTATTGCTTTTCCGCTAGTTTTGTCTTGCTAACAACCCCCTTTGGTTGATTAAATCAAAAATTACAAAATTAATTTATTTCAGTTCGTCCAAACTTGATGTTTGTGTTATGTTGTCTTTGCATCATGTGGTTGGTATAAAATTAGAGTTTAAAATAACAGTAATTCGATTAATGTCTACCACACAAGTTTTAATTGAAATAAAGTATAGCTGTCGTCGGAAGTGAAACACACATACACATTGAATCCCAAGCACAATATACTAAATCAGATTTTCTAAATCCGACGACTTGGCGTTACTCCTCGAAATGCAAGCGAACAAAAATTGAAAATAAACAAACGACTACGAAGCGCGCTGAGCTGGATTTAACACGATAGCGCACGCACGCAATACTAGGGATAAGTTACCGAAATATTTCTTACTTTTTTACAAAATAAAACCAAAACAAAATTTAATAGAAAAAAAATATTTCGAATTTTTACTTTCACATAATTTAGTATTACGTCTTACGTGTGGAGGCGCCGGGCAAGAATTTTTAAATTACCTTGCGGTTCTGCGTTTGACAGTAAGTAACATGTCTTGCCAAAGATTACATGTCTCATAAAGTCAGCGCAAAGCGAAACGAAACGTGCGAGTGGTTGCGGAATTTTTCGGTTGCTCCCCGCGGACCTTTGTGAACCAACGCGTATTTTCTTCTTTTGCAAATTTTCTTTGCTTTCCGCGCGCGCTCACTGCAGCGCCCGGTTGACCCAATCAAGTAGCAATTCCGAGCCTGTCAGGACTCGCTTCTGTTTCGTTTCAGGCATTTCAAGCTATGCCTGCAAGGGACACGCATTACGTATTCACGTGCACCCAAAAGAATACGTAAGTTCAGATTCGCCCTATTCTTTCCGAGTTTTTTTTTTGGCGTTTTCGTATTTTGGTCGGTCGTTCGCTCAGAATGTACACATTGAAGGTAGACGCTCAATAATGCACAAGCCCAGACGTGCGTGTACGCTTTTACCGTTGAGGCACGTATGCAAAATTATTTCAATATTCTTTTTCTCGCCGACAAAAGCATAACATTTCGTTTCTATTATGTCAATGTTTATGTTAGATATTTTATCTTGATACAATACGATAGGCATTCAATTTATTTAATGTGTTTTGGATTTTTTTTTGTTATTTTTAAAGTAAAGGAAATACAATTCAATATAATTACCTTCATTTTTAGGGGCTGGTGGTTTTCTAGTGGCCCAATTTGTACGAATGCTGCGACTTCCCAACCATTGTCCATTCATCGCCGCTATAGCACTTTCAGCTTCCTGGAAACAAAAAATACAACAATATATTAATTTTTTTCTGTTTCTCAGAAGCAATATGTCATTTTTTTTCATTTGTCAATTCTCTAAATTTACACTTCAATACTTCAATGCTTCAAATTCCGATAAATCCTATTCTTGATTTTCACTCAAACTCAGGATTCGAGAACTACAACTATGCGCTTTGTACAAAGTCTGTCGTTTTGTTGTCGCTGTCGTCTTGTCGTCGCTCGAATTTCCATCGTCTTTGCACACACCAAAATTGGTTTCCGCACGACGTCGACGACGACGTTACGTGTCACGATCAAGCCCAATCGGGCGCCCAATCTGAACGCAATCGTCATATTAAACGCTCCCCGCAAGCTTATGTTCGCGCACAAGTCTGGTAAACACAACGTGAGTTCAAATTAGTATTATCGAGTTCAATGAAACATTCACGGAATGCGTTGATAACGTTTACTCCCGAAACTTAACCGAACAAAACCTAAAGATTCTTGCACGCACTTTTTCTTAGTATTCCTTCGTTCACCAAATAATTCGTTCAACAAAGAAAAAAAAATGTGACAGACTTGAGAATTAATTCCTTCGCATTTGGCGTAGTTTTTTTTGTTTTCTGTCGTTTTCCTGGTCTATAATCACAAGCTTAACAGGCTGTAAAAAATAAAACGAAAACGAAGTATAAAAACAGCAGCACGAAGTGAGAAAGTATACTGGAAAAAAAACGCGGAGTCGCAAAAGACACTTTGAGCTTTCTTTGGATGATGTGTCTTTGGTTTTGTCTACTCTCACACCCGCAGAGCACGGGTCATCTAATGGGTGGGTTTGAGGGGGTCTGAGGGGTCATTACTTTGTTGATTGTGGCCAAGCCTGGGGTGGGCTACTTTATCGATCTCGGCATAATTTAGGAGAGGCAGATAGTTACATAATGTGTGCGCGATGTGTGCGCCACAGAGCGTCGGGAGTTGAGTCCCTGAAGGCTCTCTACGCAGCGCAACCGAATAATATTGCCGTGGGTACGTGATCGCGTGAATAATCCACGATAAACGTGTGCATTGTGCACAATGTGCACTGTGCACCAACTCGGGAGTGAAATTTACAGTCGCCAGTCTCAAAGACGTACAAAGGCGGCGAGGATGGAGATATGTTCCAAGGTTTCAGGGTGGTAAACTTTAAGGAACTACCCAATTTTGTACCAAACGTACTTTCAACTAAGAGACGAGTGAGTGTACAAGGCGAAAATGTTGCAAAGTTTACTGTTCATTGTGAATTATTGTTTGAAATAGGTCAGAATTGTTGATATTAACATGCTTGAGAACCTACAAAGACTTTTGTAGTTTAGTACAATATATTATTTAATAAAAAATTAAATAAAACATTTTTAATTAAAGTATAACTAAAAAAAATGTTTAATGTTAATAAAAGTTGGTTTAACCCGGCGCCTCCACTGTATCTTTCATATGGATAATTAGGTTATTTTTTTAAATTTGTGTATTTTTGTTTAGTGGGAATAATAAAACATTTTTTTGTAATAAAATGTTAATCGATTAGTAGGGCGTCATCCCCCATAGCGTGACAAAGCTAGCGCAAACGTTCGCGAAGCTTTAGCGAGCGTTTTGCAAGGCATTTAGTTGCGCGTTTGCCGGGGGGCGCAAAGGGTAAGGCGTCTGTTTTATATTTGGTTTACGACGAACGGTGGTAAAACTCCATTCGTTGTTCGTGCGATGCAATGCAGCACGAAGTCGTCTTTTGTGCTTGTGCTGCACTTGCACTCGCGCCCCGAAAAGCTCCAGGCACAAAAAACTTAACGCGCAGCCACTAAAGCACAGCGCGACAGCGCGGCACGAAGAATAGAAAAATTATACCGCAGCGCATTTTAATGTAAATCCAACCGCAGAACCGCAGTGGAAACAGATGATTTGCTAAATGTATAATTGATTAAAAAAATTAACAAAAATCTTAAAATTTTTGGTGCGTGAAATAATCACTAACAAACCAAAACAAACACAATTACACAATCCATAAACTAAAATACGTTCGATAGTTTTGAAAAATATAATTTCGTTTTAAATCAATAGTATGACATTCCTTGTCGTTGAGCCAGAACGTTTCGCTGCAATCACTGTTAAAGTTTGCCCCGATGCGAAAGTTAGCAATCGTAAAAAGCTCGCGTAGAGAATGCGCCGTCGTCGTTCTTTCGCAAATGCCATAAAAATGTTGTTAAATGTTGTTAGCGAGCTGATGCAGTAGCGCAGTGGCGGCGGCAGCGGGCGGCGACCGTAACCGATCGCACAAAGAGCGATTTGGCGAACTTGAAATGGGCATGCGGCATGCACCGCAAGTGCGCCTTCATCTACACACAAACACGATGACACTTGCATACAATAAAACACACACATCAACACGCCAATGCGTGTATGTGTGTTGGTGTGTGAGGTGGGTGAAAGTAGGGGGAGCGAATTCATTGTGAACGCGCATGCAGACGTCGTGAATCGAAAACGCGCTCTGCATAGCTTCCTCTACTACCACTGCCGCCCCCCAAACCGCCAACGCCGACACCATTACCGCACGTCGCAGCCGCATCGCTCTTTTTGGTGCAGTATGTTAAGCTCTACGCATAATATAGATGCGAACAATTCACATTTACATTTTGTTATAAAAACAAAGAAAGAAAGTGAAGAGAAACAAGGGGTAGAAATTTTTTAGTAATAATAATAATTTTACGTTAATTTTATTTTAATTATATGTGTTTTAAATTAAAAAATAAAATTTGTGTTATAATTATTATAGGTTTTTGTTATGTGCCCGGCGCCTCCACACTATGTTTACTAGTAAATGTACAAAAATAAATAAAAACTAACAAAATCAACACTTCATTTGCATTTTAACCCAAACCACGCTTTCCCATCATCTTTAATAGAAGTCAAGTTGTTGAATCCGGCTTAAGTAATTGTTTTCTCAGCTCTTGGCGTTGATTTCCAAGAAATACTACGATCTTGAATAAACCGATATCCAAGAACGAGGAAGTGATTTCGAGAGATACGTCTGACGCTATGTTACATTTATGCAACCCAATGCAAATATAAACGAATAGTGCACGCCGTTCTAACGTAAAAAGGAGAAAAGAGAGCGAAAATATTGGTGGAAGTTTGAGCATCCAAAAACTTTATATTTCGAGCGAGGTGGGAAACAAGTTTAATAATGTTTGCAAGCGTGTTGCTCTACTCCCACACGCTAAGCATTGGTGTGAAGGCAGTGGCGGCGGCGGTGGCGGCAGCTACGTTTCTTCTACTTCATTCCAATCTTCTTGGAGTAATGACTTTTTTCGCGCGCCGGATGGGAATCGTTATCGTGCGCGCACCTCAACTCCAGCTTTCCCCGCGTCGTAGAACGAAACTGTGTGCGCCCACAGTTTCGTATAATTGGTACATATTTTAACAACAACAATATTTACCGAACTAATTCAAAGCCAACTTGGTTTATGCTAGTCGAAGCAAGGAAGCTTGCAGTTTTATTTATGCTGTTATTTTAAGAAGCCTGCGCGCGTATATTTTATAGCATAGCCCGGCGCATCCGCCAGCTATCCATACCAAAACTTTATGTATAGCATACAGACCGCATACTACAACCCTTACTTTTGCTTTGAATAATGCAATAACTACGAAATTGTTTAGTGCAAAATATTTATTTTGACATAACCCCCAAATTGTTCGCAAATAAAATCAAATTTGCCTTAAATCGTTAATTGTTTGTTCACAATTAGAACTCATGTTTTTGTGTCCATCCGATGTCCAGTCTATGCGTAAAGTTTGACCGGCAGCTTACACATCTCATTAATTACCATCATCCCTTCCTGTCTGTCTTGCTGCTTGTGTTTATTCATTCGACGGCGGGCCTCAAACCGCAAAACGTTAAAGGGAATACTAAACAGACGCTTGGATCCAAAACATTTCATCCCCCTTCTTGCTTTAATATGACTTTTTGTTACTTCCAACTATGCGTCTATAAGCCCGTCGGCTTTCGAGGTTTGGGTATCCTTGTTTGTTTTATTAATTACGCTTGGTTTGTCATGCACGTTATCCTTGAGAATACGCGCGCGCAAAAAGTAACACATTAACATTCCAACGTAAACTTCAACTTAAATATGCGCACGATGCAATGCAACAACATCACAATTGTGTTTTGTTACATACAAATTGTCCGCCACCCGGCGCATTCACCATTTGAATAGGTTCGCGTAACTGTTGCGTTTGCAAACTTATTCAACTGTTTATAGTTCGTTGTCATAATAATTTTTGTGAATTAAACGAAATAATTTGTTTATGTTGTCATTACGTACAAGTTTAATTTAAAAGTTGTTTTATTAAAACATTTTATTAGTTGGAAACAATACGATGTTTATTTGAAGGCGTTGCGAGCGTAACAGGTCTTTGCACAAAGTCTTTCGTAGTAAAAACACACCTTCTGGCTTAATTAAATGCATTTTTTGTTTGGAGAGTATAAATTTTAGCTTTTGCGCCCGCTTGAAGAAATAACAGACAAAGAACAACGTTGAAAAACAGTCAAACTTTTGTTAGTTTTTCTTGGCGCTTTTGTGCTGGCGTAAAACATTAAAGGACCTTTTATTATTTTATCAACGCGTTGTTTTTATTTCGCGTATTATTTTAATTTAGTTGGTTTATGTTTAATTCCGTTCGTAGTGAAAAAGCGACTTGCGAAATTAATTGTTTTTGTTATTTTTTGTTCGGTTGGCAACGTGAAAGCGACACGCTTGAACGGTGGTTATTGACGCGTTGAAAACGCGGAAAATGACGCAGAGACCCAAAGAGGTTTTGGTGTGGTTTCCATACAATTGCTTCAGAGATTAGCATATAGAGCATCTCTTGGATGCTTGGATGGTTTGGCAAGGAAAGCAGCAGCTTCAATGCTAAATTTATTTCTTGCCCATCTTGGAATTTTGGGGCAAATCTTCCGAAAGGAAATCTGTGTGATTGTGCCAAACTGTTGGCGACTGCTTTGCCTTGAACGCATTGAGATTTCTAATCAATTTGCGTTGAAGATGCTCACGTACCTGAGAACTTAGACCAAGAACTTAAAGTGGTTGGTTTTGATCGACGGGAAGGAGATGCAAATGGCGTATTTTGAGCGTGCGCCCCATTCGGTCGCAAACCGTGCTTTCATACTATACTACTAATAGTAGAGGGGAAACTATAGACGAAAGAGGTAGATTAGTACCAACGTCCGCATTGCACACAACACAATACAGGCTCTTCCCGCAAACAAGATGACCAACCATTTGCTCGAAATGAGATCCATAACCCAGAAGCGTAAACCCTCTTGCATGCTGCTTTTCACTCTGTTCCGCACAGCGTGAGGGCGGCGGTTGGCGGTGGCGCAAATGGACGCCGAGCGGTGCGGCCGTAACCAGACCATTGTTTGCGTTTGCTGTGAAAAGCTGTCCTCTCGATTGTCGGAGGTTTCTTCGCGCTCGCCAACATCCAGAAACGCGCAAAACAGAAATGGAATCGGCATCGTTGGGTGGCCGTAATTGACACCGCTTTTCTTCCTCGTCTCATTTCAACTTGCTGTTGAAAACCTAACCCTCAAACGCGAGCTATTAAAGTTCGTATTGGAGTGGACGCCGGCACTAATAGACAGTTTCAAGCTGCATTTAATTAAGCGACATTTTATTATGAAGTGAATATGCATAAATGCCGCCTATAAAAGACAACTTAAGAGACCGGAAACACTTAACTTCATAACTAATTAACAAAATTCCCAATTTAAATTAAAACGAATTACAAAACAAAGAAAAACAACCGATAACAGATCACATGATCACATGAGTAGTATTCGATATACATCAACGCGACAACCGGAAGTAACGCCAAATATAAAAATCTAACCTCAATCTCACCCCCGCTCTTCTACCCGCATTATAGTCAATTATTTTTAGATTTTACAGGTCGTCAGTTCCCAAGTTGTTTAAGACTTTTGCCATCCCAAGCACGTACCATAATTTCACGGCAGAATGTTTTTCCGGTTTTCCTTCTATCATATGTTTAAAAAGCCTGCTGACCTTTGTATACTTCAACCCCTAACTATCTCTACTTTGTATGGTTCCTAAATTTTTTCGCCTTGTTAAAGTTATCAAAGTAAATTATTTTTGAAACGTTGCAAAAAGTGTTTTTCAAAGGATTGCAATAGTTACATTCAAACCCAAGGGGTAGGAATAATTTTCTCTGGTGCGTATTGCCAGCCCTCGGAATGTTCTAATTAAAAAACAATTTGGCAAAGATTTACAGCGCACTAAAACGGTACTTTCGTAAGTCCTCGCCAAGTTGCAAATTTCCGCACTGAAAGGGTACACATCAACCCCCAAATAAAAACTCTCGGGTGATACCAGCATGTTTTTTCAGAGGGGGTAAAAGAATAGACTCTCGATAATTGTGCCATTAATCGTTGTGACGTCCTCTTTGCGGATCAATTTTTTAAACCGAACACCCTATTTGTATTTGTGCGAGGGTGGTGGTTTGTTTGTGGATAGATGGCGCGTGACACATGAGCCAATCCAGAACAATGATCGTATTGATTGTCATCTGATACGCGGTCAATTATTTGTCTTCTTTTGTGTTTAATTGCATTATCCTTCACACACGCACTAAAGTCCTTGTAATTTAATATTTTAATTTACTATTTAGTTGATTGTTTCCAAATTTTTTAAAAAATTAATAAAATGATGTTTATTTTCTTTTGAAAGTAAGATAAAACGCTAAAACTTGTTGTGTTTGCGTCAAACGTTTTCTGAAAAATCACTTTGGCACATCCTGCGGATGTTCCTGTCCTGCTACAGGTAAGCTACAGGTGCGATTGTTAGCAAAAAGTTAGCAAGAACTCTATTCATAGCACAAACATGGCACCGAACTACTAAAGTGTGTCATGATTTTAACTTTTTGTCGATCGATTGAGGAAAAGTAAATTTTTCAGGACACAAAATAACAAAAAGAACTAAAACTAGGATAGGGATGCCAAGAAAATTACTTACCGCTTTTTTAATAAACGAAACAAATCCATATCCTTTCGATTTTAGAGTTTGTGGGTCTCGAACTACTCTGCAATCCCTGCAACAAAACAAAATAATAAGATCAATATTTTTTAATGTTTTTCCTACATTTCACAAGCATAATCTGGTAATTTATTAAACGATTCCTAGTCGGTGATTCGGCGTGAGGTGAGATTTATGCGAATCTTGCGCAAACTTTTGTCGAGGGCATTCGGTCGAATGGATAAACGCGATTGCGTTATGTTTGCTCGAGCAATGAAGACATTCCAGAATGGAATAGAAGCGAGACGGAATACAGCGAAAGAGAGATAGAAAGAGAAACGTGTTTGTTAATGAATGGCAAGCGTTTTTCGGTAAAAGGGACGCTAGTATCTCTCTGGCACGCAAAAAGTTTTCGGTGCGATCGAAATGTATGTGGGATTTGCGCCAAGCGCGACGCATACTAAATCTCCGCGAAGCTGCAATTAAGATCCCCGCCCGAGTGGAGGCGATTTTTCTGCGCGTCCGCACGCCGAACGATAATCTGTCACTGCGGGTATTCCGCCCTCCTGGCTATCCGTAGCTATTCATTGTTGATTGAATGAATCGAAATTGAGCGCTAAATATTAGAGGAAGCCAGTGTGGATCTGCGGGATTATACCAACACGGAAGAGGTGGTCCCGTTGCATATAAATTCACACAATTTTCACATTTCCACGACGGGCTGAACGACCAACGACGCTGCATGAACTTGTGGGCATAAACTTTCACCTGTCTCATGCGATGACACCAAACTGGTGAATACTAAAAAAAGATAGGTCTGTAGGGGTGCCAGGTTTCTGTTGGTGAAGTTTAGAATGGTTGGTCAGCAATAATTAGCAGATAATGGGAAACTATTTCAAAGTTGGCGCATCGTTGGCGGAGGCTCAGCTCAATGTTCGATACTTATTAATAACCAACTGGGTTATTGCAGTTTGCGTGCAGCTGTTTGTCGCATTTTGTCGGAGATAGTTCGAGCTCTAGTGGGCAAACTTTGTTGGACTATCACCGAGGTAACCGGACCAAATACGAGTATCTTAATTACTAACGCCAGCAACAGCAATTATACTTGAAGTTTACTTTGAATTTACGGCAAGAACAGACATGAGCAGAGAACTACAAGTTATCGGGTTTCACTCACAATATTCATCCAGGCACGGCCAGGGACAAGGATTGGGGGCCTTATCATAAGTCCCAAACACAAATAAATTAATTTTAACGTTGTTTTAGGTTATGTTTAAATTTTTTGGTTATTTTTTTGAGCTTTTGGTAATAATAATAATCTTTGGAGGTTTTTGCAGGATAAGGATCTAGGGATCTTGCCTTGGTTGCCCTCATTATGCAATGCGATTGTATTCAATTCCGAAATTTAATTAAAACAAAACAAGCGCAATGGGTTTGGGTTTTCGGCGCGTGAATGTATTATTGATGCAAAAAGTAACCGGCATTACTTCGTTATGAAGTGAACATTATACAAAAATGGTCCGTTGGAGGCGATGGTTGGTAAGGAACAGTTTCTGCGCTTTGTTCGCTTAATTTTATTTAATCGCCAGCACTTAATGCCCGACCAAATAAACCGGCGATGAAAGTTGCGCCGACATGCCAGCATGAGCCAGTAGCAACTCCGGGGGTTGTGGTGTGGTGTGGTGAAAGGCAGTAGTAGTAGACGAGGAAACGCCGCCACTATACTGCAGTCTGCATCTGGTCGTGGGTTGAAATTTTCCCGAAATGTATTCAGCTTTAATGCGAGATACAATTAGATAAATAAATACTGCTTGATTTATGGTCCGTGTTCTGCTTTCTGCGTTCCGCAGGTTTCCACCGTTCTTCGCCTCTCACGCACACATCAAAGATGCATGCCCGACACACAAAAGGTTTCGGATGGGAGCCGTGGATGATGGCGAAAAGCCTGCGTTGTAAAATGGAAGCCCAGAAGTAAAGAGCGTGCTTTATGCTCTCGTCTGAATAGTACATGCGGGTCGTCGGTATGAAAACGTAGCTAAGGGGTGGCACTAGCGCATTACCTTATAGTACAAGCGCGTTAATAATAATTTATTATCACCGCCGAGATGAAGCGCACCAGGCCAGAGTGGTATAAGCCAACAGGGTCGGGTCAAGCAGCTCGACCCCAGACCCGACGGTCAAGCTTACAAACCCCCCAAAAGGTATTCCCCGAATGGTTTTAAGGTTACGCCCGGATGTATAAATATGTCGTCAGCGGTGCTCTCCCGCGCAAGGCATAAAACTAAAAGGAAAAACTTTGTTTCCAGATTCCATTTTCCAGATTCCAGGAGCAAAGTACAAAACATCATTGTTATATGACCGCATTTATTTTTGATGAAATTTCGGAGATTTTGATACGTAGATTTAGTTGATTCTGTTGATTGTGTGCTAGACTAGTTATAATAGGTTATGTTTAAAATGGCGCAGGCAGACGCAACGGATGTGCCTTCCGCTGCGCCAGCATGCAGAGTAGTCGAAGCGGCTCATTAAATAACATGCACTGCAATTTTCGGCTCCGGCCCCAGCTCCGGACGGCTCCGGACGGTTCCAAACGGCACGGAAAGGTCACGCCTGACCGGCTAAAATATCACCGGGCGTGAAAAATGTGCGACCCCTTGTTTTAGTTTCTCGTTCTGTCTACCAAAAAGCTACGAAGCTAAAAAAACACCACTGTATTCCAACCGTCCAGAGTCTACTCTAGATAGTATACTGTCCAGTAATTCTTTGCGGAGATGTTTTTACTTCTTGTAAGTAGCTGGCAAGTCTACGACTAAAACCAAGAGCAACTTCTTGCAATAAATTTATGTATTACACAAACCCAGTAAAAACGATGCGCATTTGCTCACGCTTATACAGCACCTTATCTGCAGCCCCATCTTATTTATAGATTTTTACAAGATGGGCTTTAATTAATTGAGAAGATTTATGCTACAACGCTGGAGCTCTGGAGAGGGTTTGCTTCGCTGCCGGTTAACTTTCCAGCGGCGCGCAGCGAATTAACGGTCCGTCGGACGGTCACTGCACGTACGATGTTGCTACAGCAGGGACCGTGGTTGCTACGCCAAGCGTACTAAAACCCTCACCCTTAGTTTTTGGTGTATTGCGCCAGAAGTGGAGGCGCGGATGACTGGGATGCATTTTACGTGTACGGCGCACAATGTGTGCCACATACAAATGGAATGCCGCATTGTGCGTGTGACGTAAAACGAATTAGTTCGATTGAGCCCTTTTGTATACTCCCTAATTCGACATTCCGGGCCTCTGGCACCGTCACACCGCTGCCAGTGCTACACTATCAGAGGAATAGTAATCGAGGCCGCTAGAATCGAGAGTCTTGTCGAGTCGTTTCGCCGATGGTCGTTGTCGCAGATGGATAGATACGAGATCGATCAACATCGTTTGGGTTTTAACCCACAAATTCTATACACAACCCTTAACAGTAACGGATTAAAAAAAACAAATATAAATTTTAGTTTGGAATTTTTAAAATTTGTATATATATCTTTGATCGTGAAAATATTTTTTAGTTTTTAATTTTTTTAAGTTTTATAATAAAGCCACCCCTGTTTAAAATGTTGGTAAAGCTTTGGTATGAGTAGAAGCTTGGGAGACAACCGCAGGGCTAATTGGATGTCGTCGTTGTTCAATCTTCGACACCGTTGTCAGGTAAAGTCGCATATTCGCCCTTTGTGCCCGATTTCAACCCCGAAATGCCAACGCTTACGACAGTCACGACCCTATCTACAACGTACAGTCTAGAGACTACAAACTAGGAATGGTGGTGTTTGTTAAACTAAAAGCATTTCCGAAAAAAATTGATAAATTATATTTTATTCAATAAGTCATTTTTAAATATTAAATGGAAGGATTGACAGCAAAAGTAATAATATCCAAAAATGCTACGAAGGGAAGATATACGATCGTGAATTGCGTAGTTTCGAATTGATGAATAGATGAGCCCCATATGCCGACACCTGCACATCAGCACAGCAAGCGCCAGGACCTCATCACTTACTGGCAATCCATTTTCGGAACAAACACACCTTAAAAGTGTGTGTGGGTATAGGTCTCAGGTATATTTTTGGATGTATATAAAAGAAAAAAACGAAATGGGACAGGAACTGGATAGAAAATGACGTAGGGGTTGTTGAATGTTAGCTGTTGGTTTGCACAGACACAGAGACAAGGACCAAAAGCTCAATACCTAGTAGCAAGCATAAGCAATCCGATAGGAAAAAGCAAGGATCGGTATATTTTCACTTCCATTTGGGATCAGCATCCGGGGGTGGTCGCCCGCCCTCGTAATGTACGATCATCGTACTTTTGAGCATTTCCGGCATGTATTCCGGACATTTTACGACTGTACGCCGCACGACGCCGGTCTAGGTCCAACGGCGCGTCATTCTTCGTTTTTTGAAATGGGTCTACAACCCCCTAAACTTCTATTTGCTTGTGTGCAGCATCCAGCTCGTCATTTACTAATTTGCTCCGCACGCGCGTCTATAAAACCCAAGGAATCCATTACCCCTGTTACCCATGGCTGCCGCCAGCTTCTAATGCGTCAGTTTATTATTATTATTATTATGCGCGCGCGTATTAATTTACTTTGAATATTAAGTACTCATAAGGCCGAAAAACGACGGGTTTAAATTCGCTGAGGGAAGGAATGGAATCACACCTTGGCAGCAAGCACAGCACAACGCTGATAATTAAACGAAGGCTATGCCACAACACGAAGAAGCGACTTGGAGGGGGTAAGACAGGGCAGGGAAGCCGGTAAGAGTAGGAATACATTTTAAATTAATTAGCACCCAAAGAAGATGGCGCAGAAAACGACGACGACTCCAAGATCGCAATTTCCAGACCACTAACAAACACTAATAGCGTTATAATTCAATGTTTTGGAAGCAAACCTAACCTCAAACTGAAAACGTGCGTGTATTGTGTGTTGCGTGTCACATAATCTTTTAACCTAACCAATTATTTATTTGTTTGTTAAATTAAAAATAAAATACGATTTTTTAAAAATTTGAATTTAATTTAAGTTAATTCAAATTAAATTTAGTTAACGATTTTATAAAATCCATTTTCTCGTGTTTGGTGCTTTCGATCTTAAGAGCATAACATTCGTCTCAGTCGTGATATACTTCCGCGGATTTACCGGTAGTCGAGTTGGGCGTTTGCGCAAAGTTGGAAAAGTAAAACGCACAATTAACTACCGAGCTCTCCGTTATTTAATGCCCCAAGTATTCCCATAAACGTTAAGATCATATTATGCAATTACATTGCACAGGTTCGAGCCGTTCGTACAGAGATTAAACGCTTAAGGATCTATTTATCTTGTATAATAATCGCGAGCGAAGTAGTGAAGCACCCGGCGCCTCCACCCTACTACCGACATGGTATTTACGGCAAAGCACTATACACGCGAACGCGTTCTCGAGGTCGCGTGCTGCAGTACTAAAATAGTTTTAGTTGATATTTGAAGGCTTAAAAAATTTAATTGTTTGTATTTTACTTCAATACTTAATTTAATAACTTTACCTTTTGCCCATCAAAAATCAAACTTTATAAAATTTATCAACAGTTCCGTTATTTTTTTATTCATTTATTTTGTTTTATATTTAAATTATTTGTAACAAAAGATTTAATAGTTAAAATTTGTGTGGGTGTATGCGACGCATTCTCACGTTTGAATAACGATTTCGTTTGGAACGAAAGCGCTTCGAGAAAAGTTAGTCGGCGATACAGTCGACGCAAAGTTTTGACATTTTCGGTGAAGGCGGAAAAGTTGTGCGGCACATAAAACACATATTTGTAAGCAAACATCGGGGGCGCGCGCGCGAGTCGATGTTTTTCTTGCGTTTTTCCTATTTTTATTGGACTCAACAGTTCGCCGGCGTCGCGACGCGCTGCCGTTGCGGCTCTCGATCGTTGGCGCACGGCACGTAAAAAGTTTTGAGTGCCGTCGAGCGTGTATGTGAAGTGTCCGAAATAACAGTGCAAACGTGATAAGAATGCCAATAAGCGTTCGCAAACAGTGCGACTATTGAAACATCCTCGACCTGTTCCATCGCCGAGCGTTATCTCTTCTTTGATCATATTCCACCCTTCGTTTATACTTTCATCTTTCGTTTTACTTATATACGCATTCGATGGCTTCATCATTTCGTTCTTACTATCAACTTAACTCGATCATATCATAACCGATCTATTCTTTTAGTTTTTATTTTTATTTTTACTTTTACTATTATGGTTACGTTTATTTTTATTTCATTTTTTGACACTTTAACGTCTCTATAACAATTTATTCCATTGTTGTTTAAAAAATTTTATATTCCCAACTTAATTTTTGTTTGTAACAAAGAATTTGATTTGCGTTTATCAGATTACGCTTAATTTACGCTCCCCAATTTATATTCCGCCTAACAATAGTGTTGTATGCATACATTATGTCGTTGAACGCAGCGACGCAGATGAAAAAAAGTTGAAAGATGCGCGATAAAACGTAACTCAAGCTCTTCGTCTGCTTTACTCTGCGTTCAAAACATCCACAACTTACTCTTGCAACTCCCCCAATGCCGCAAAGATCATGTTGATATCATGATACTGCGACTTTTACCCTTAAACGAAAACTTCCGTTTTCATACGCGCGCACACCGAAAACGGTTAAATGAAGTCTGAATAAAACGCCAAAAGACGCATAAGCATAACTTCGGCCATTACGCTTCTTGGCGCGATCTGTTTAGACGTAATGAGGCGCGCGTCGTATTATCGAGCACAGCCGGCTAAGTAAAATCTATTTGCATAAAACGAGCATAACAACATTGCGTCCGGGGCGCTGAATATTCATGTGGTTCGGTTCGACCTCACTTCTCAGTCTGCGGTAATTGTGCTGAGGTTATTTGTTCCTTATTGGAGCCACTTCGCCGGCCCACGCCTGCCGCAACGAGCTGAAAGGACAAAGAGAACGCAGTGCTGGTGTGCGGAAAATTAAGTGTATCTCTTTGTTATAGGTACGAGATAACCGAGCGCGGAATTGCCCTTCTTCTATTCATTAGGATGCCGATGTAAGAAACTCGAATTCGCGCTCTTCCTGCTCTAGTGCTAATTATCCCTAGTGTTCTTATAGTGAGACGATGCGGACGATAGCGGTGAAGCCGCTTTAGTGAAACAGGTGTTTGAAAAAGTTTTCTTAACCATGGAAAAAGTCACGACTGACTTAATGCCTAATTAATTTTTACATTGTTAAGAATAAAGTTTAAAAATATATTTCTTTTGTTTTCAAACTTCACAAAATACAAATTTTACTTTAACCCTTAAAAACTACCAGTAATAATCAAAATATTAAAAAATTGTTTATAATAAAAGTTGTAGATAATTTTATTGTTAACAATTTACTTTAATAATTTTTTTGATTTATGGTAACAGTTTTGCTTAAATTCAAAAAGAAACAAACAAAAAATTAAAATTTTAAATGTAAACAATAATTGATTAATTAAAGTAAAGATGACAGCACCGTCGGTTGTAATATACCAAAAAAAATAATTTTGTTTTTTCTCAGATACGTTTTTCAGTCCTGTGCAGTGCGCAGAAGAAAGTATTACAGATTTTATATCCTGTTTCTTATGGATTTAATAAAATATAAAACGTCGCATCGTAGAAGGCAGAGGGTCGCAAAGGTAGGGTAGAAAACGACGTTGGACCATAAACTAACCCACGTGAACGTTATAGGTGACTCGGGGGACGTCTCCCGTGCAGTTCCTTACAGTCTTTGCAGTGTCTTCGCTTGCGTTCTTATTATAGTCCAAGTGTCCCGGCGCATCCACAACATCCAAGCCGTACACAACCAACGGAAAAAGGCTTTTCCTGTACAGACGTTATTAAAACTTTGCGAATCTAAATTCTAAATAAAGCAAAAAAATTATTTAAAATTTAACTGTGCAATTTTTATTTCGTAAATTTTCCAAATTTCCTCCCCGAAATTAAAGATTCAGATAAAAGTTACGCAATGCATTTTTAATCGCTGTGTTATTTCGAAATTAAGAAACGCAATGCGCAAAACAACAAAGTATTCCATTGAGAAAAGCCGCAAATACTTGGAGAAGTGAAGCCTTATCAAGATTACCAATGTTTTGGTTTATTTCAGTTGCGGGTTTTCCACCAACTTTAACTCCAAGATGGTTTTTACTTGAATACCGTAACACACACAAGTTTTTCCTTTCCCCGGCAGGATTATGTCGTCCCCTTCGCGGTTAATCTCTTTACGCGCGCGCGCTCGCCGGATGGATTTGAATATTTAATTTTCGATATAATTTCGTGTCAAATCTTTGTGTGTTCCTCCACGCTGCGTATTGCGCGGTAATTATTAATACGGCGCCGGGTCCTTCGCTCTAATGGAGCTACAAAACCCCGCGCCAGCGCCCTAATTGAATCCGAAAGAGAGTTACGATATGAATTATTATTAATTATGCAGGCGGCTCGCGCTAAGCGCCAACGCAAACCGCGCGCGCCTGCCAACTTGTTAATTAACTTTTCGTTGTTCCCTTTGACGATTGGGCCGCTACCAGCGGGAATAATGCATGCTGTCTTTGAAACATTCGATGGCATAACGCATGGGGTAAATTACTATTTTTGTTTTCTTTTTGTTCCGCTTTATAATGTCAATAATTAATTTATTACATCCATAACCTCAAAACTTCAAACACAATAATTTTCTGCATTAAATTATATGTAATAAATTTACCATTGATAGAACCCCCAAGAGTTATCTTGGATGCAAAGAGCAAAATACAAACCAATGCAGGTAAGGTGCAAGTGCAAGTCTTTGGTTTCAGTTTGTGCTTTGAGCTTTAAGTGTAACTTGTATCGACTGAAGCAGTTGGCGTTGGAGAACCGCAAAGTTCGATCAAATATTCGGGGCAGTTGTGGCGGCGACACACAATCGGGCTCATGGCACAGAGGGCAAACATTGAAATACCTAGATATGAATAAACCTATACAGGCACCTAACCTCAATCTCAAGGTTCAATACCGTCGCTAATATCCCGCGGTATTAAACACACAGAGGAAATCTTGTAATTGCCACTTATTAGAATAATTGCTGTAGGCAACCAACAATTCATTATGCACAAATAGTATTTTGTTGAGGTGTGTGAGGTTAAGTTAAATATTTATTTGGTATAAGTGTAGGCAACCAAGTATGCGTTTTGGCAAAACAAATATCCACAAACATTCTGTAAATTTTGATTTTTTGCATAACGCTTGAAAAGCACAAGCATGATCGGATTCGCGTTAAAGTCGTTGGACTTTTCCACTCACGGTGGAAATGCCAGGAATAGCTGGAGTTGAAGTAGCAGCACATCGAGCATCCCTCGAACCGATGTTTACATATCACGAAAAATCGTATTTTCTCTATTAGACGAAAAAGCAACGAAAAACAAACGCGTTTGGTATTCTACGTTCGGTATTCGCGGAACGAAGACATCAACAGAGCGCTACGTGTGTTAACACTATTTGTTTACCCCTCGCCCTTCGCTTACCACCCGCTTTTTGCATATATGTATATGAAGACTGTTTCTGGCAGGGCGAGAAATCACGGCTGGTGTGCAAAACGAGCAAAATGGCTTTGTTATGATTGGCAATTTCCATAAAAAATAACACCCACATCGACACACGGTGGGTAATGCTTGAAACAACCCCTAAAACCAAATCTTTTTTTTTCTTTTAACATAACGCTTTATGTTACAACACACAACCTAATGTTTACATAAAAAATATAATTCTGTCATTAAATATAAACTAAATCGTGAATTAAAAATTTAAAATTAATTTTGAGGTTAAGTTTCACACTAATGAAGTGTAATTTAAGCTGTCAAGTTAAATTCAAACATATGTTAAATTCAAACACTAATAATGTCTGGTTATGTGTATGGAGTATATATTGTTATGTATTGTGGCCCAAGGGCAGTCACTAGTCAAAGCACCCCCAAGTTAATATTTAATGTATCATGCTCAGCGTTTGGCAATAGCTGCGTTGATAACAACGGCAACGTCGCAATCGTGATTGTCTAAATTGTCCGGAGGGTAGTCCAGCAGCAGAATCAGGACAGTATCTAATAATCGGTGAATTGATTATAATGACGTGAATACTATAGCAATAATGGCGTTTGCGGCGCATTGCAAATCTATCACTGATCCGGATTTTCTGCCACAGCAAGTGAATTTGATTGTCTAAATCAAACAAACCATGTTCAGATTGAATCCATTGAAAGTGCGACACTATTCACATACACAAGCAGGTCAAGATTAAAAAACAACCCTAAAAATTTTATTTCTGTTTTACGCGTTTCCATCAACATATTTATAAGTTTGGTTGTGGTTCTCCTCGTAATAATAGATAACCGCGGGTTATGTGTATAATTGCCGTATAAGAAATGTAAATGCCGCAACCATAAAATCTCCATCTAAGGGTAAGTTACCCCATATATCCAACATTCTACATCTTATCATGCGCCAGAAATATTTCATGCATTTATTTGTGTGGACCCTTTGGAAACTCCAAAACTCTTAAAATTTTATATTAGACTTGCAAATATGCAAGTGAATATGAATTTTTCTGTGAATAAAATAAAATATGTAGCCCACCCCACCCACCATACACACTAGTATCCCAACATTTCACTCTTCTATATTTACGTCTAAGATTGTACGTCGGGATTCTTAAAATTGCGCTAGCGTCTTCGTGCATTTTTTGCGCGCAAACTGGAGCCGGGAAACTCCCTTATTTTTATGCTTCGACTTCCGACGTGTTCCTCAGAGATTTGTCCGTGCACCGAGCGATGTATAAAGAATGCATAAAACAATACAACCGGACACAAATAACGCTGCTAGTAGTAGCGCAAGTTACGTGCGCGCTTTTACAATGTAAACCCGGCGCCTTCACCATCCGGAATGTTACTAAAGCACTAAACCATTACCAATACTATTACACAAACGTAATGTACACAACACGTCAAAAGAAAAAATAGATATATAAATAAAAAAATCTCTGAAGAAAAAGAAATGGTTTCTGAGTTATCTAGTTTTATCTTTTTTTATATAATTTTTGTTTTTAGGTTATTAATTGCGATATTTTTCGATGTTTCCAAGGCCTGTACGAAACGAAAATATCTTGTGTGGATAAAATTAGCTCGGCAAAAGAAATTTACTTGATGGAAAATCGATGGCTCCTTTTGAAGCGTAGATTTTACGCAGCAAAAGACGGAATTGGTGGAAAAGCATAATTAAGAGTGGAGGAAAAAAGTTTTGCGCGGGCGACATTGTGCGTGTGAAGCATCCAGGGGCTCTAGTTTTATTTCCCCCTAGTGATATTTATTGTGGTTATGCCGGGACAGTTTAAATATTTTACGGCAAAACGACGCCAAAGCTTAGGTTGTGTGGAGGCGCCGGGCAACATTACGCCGGAGTGCTTCCCTCTGCTGCTACGTGAAAAAGCACAAAACTGCCGTAATGTACCAGTCACATACACATACACATACATAAAAATTGTCATAAAATTTTATACAGAGTGTTTTAAACTCAATTCTCGAAATAAAATAAAAAATAAATTTCTAAAAAAAATGCAATTTTTAAAATCTATTTTTAGTTTATACCTTTTAGTATTTTAGTAGGGTGTGTTTGTATGTGTGTGAGTACGGACTACGGGTAGTAATGAAAGAAATCGTAAAAAATGACCAGCCCGTCGTCCTTCCATATACATAAATTTGAATACCGACTCCTGGCAATGGCATTCGCGCGATTCAGATGGCGGCAACGCGGGGGCCGGCGGCAGTTAACTAGCCGAACGTATAGAACGAAGGGTGGAGAGCACTGGCGCACAAAGCGCACAACCTTCAATGCCTCATGCTTCAATCTTATCGCGTTCGGGAATGTCGGAAAAATCTCGTCGATTCGTGACGCCTTGGCGTTTTCTTTTGCCTTCGAAATAATATACGTCTACAGCACACGCTTGTGTGTAATAAGAAAAGAATCAATTGTTATGATTGCATACAAAAAAAACAATACAATTTGTTATGAATTGCATCAAATAAAATCAAATAATTCAACCCTTATTATTAGGTTTTGTTTGTATCACAACTAAATGAGTTAATAATAAAAATTATTTAATGTTGAAGCAAATCGTGTGTTTCCCCAAGCGTAAACTAGTGAAAAGCAGAGTAAATTGCAGTGCACGCTAGTAGAAAATATGTTTAATTCCTCGAGCTTTTTGTCCTTGGTTCCACCCCCAAAGAACGTTTAAAAGGAACACCACAAGCATATGTATTAAGAAAATTACGAAACAATTTCGAAAGCAAGCAGAACCAACAAAGTATATAAAGCTCGGTAGAGGTAACGAGCTTAGTTCAGAATTTTAATTCCCGCTCGCGCGTGCTTTCGCGGATTATAATGTAATTAGGTTGGCATAAAGTGTGCGCATGTGCGTAAAGATATTAAGCATATAAACTTACGATATTTCTCCGAACGCTGCGAAAGCTTCGCGCAGCGTTTGCGTCTCTATTTCGGGGCTCAAATCACCGACGAAAATGTGATGGTGCTCTGCAACAAACGAAATAAATTAGTATTTCATTAAAATGTACAAATTAATCAATTTAAATTCATTAAGTTGGAAAAAAACTCGAACAAAAAACACAAAAAATGAAGTTGCATTTCCACATTTGTTCTACGAATGGTTTAAAATGAAAGAAAATGCCGGCATTTGGCCGCAGTTACGATGTGATAACTTGGAGCAGCTTTTCTTTGACACTGTGCTTTGGAATAGAACGAATGCCAGGACGACAGCGCCGCTGGTGGAACGACTTCTTGCGCTGGTGCTGCAAGCCACCGGGCGAAATAAAGCGATCCAAATTTCGGGATAAAAATGTTAGAAGCGCTTGGTGAAAACCATGGAATGGAAGCTGCAAACGCGATGGAAAGCTCACAGTCAGCACTATTTGTAATGATTCCGAATCGCAGCCGGCTCTCGGCGGGCGTCCGCCGTCCGGAGTCGATAATGAGTCGGACAAGTGACGCTAACCGATAACAGCGCTGCTACCGCTGGGCCAGTGAACAAAAACTAAAAGCTCGAGGCTCTCAAGAGCTTCCCAGTTACAAACAGCTAAAGTTTAATACACTCTCGTTGATGTTTTATCACATCACAAATAATTTAACGTAAAAACTACGTTTTGGTACTAAAAATTTTTAGATAAAAAAATGTTGTTGGTTATTTGTTCATAGTTTTAGCACCTAAATTGTTGATAGTTGTAATTAGGTCGAGTTTGTTTGGTTGCATACCAACAAAAGTTTTGCACTGCTTGAAATGCGGATAATATTATTGAATAGCAAGATTCGGCGCGATTATAAACTTTGAGTAAGCATTTCCGCGCCGCGTGCGCACGCTTGGGGGTAATATCGTCCACGCACGCCACGTAGTTTACCGGCGGCCGTTATTATTATAATACGCCAATAAATCTCGTTAACGGCGCGCATTTTCTATATCGGAATGAATTTTACACGTCGTCGCTCGCCGCTCGGCGCGCTCGCTCGTAATTTGTGCAAAATCGTACATAATTTACAATGCAAATTGCGCGCTGCTTTTTAAGAATGCTGCCTTGTCATAGAGTTAATTTAATGTACGTTGAAACGCGCACCATTCGATAAATAATTCGTTTTGAACGATTTCCAAACCTCCCAAAAAATCATGACTAATTCAACCACCATTCATCTTCTCAAAAACGCAACTCAACAAGAATATTGATTAATGATAAATTTTATTACCATACCCATCAAATTTTAACTTTTTTTTATCTCAATTCAATTTTTTTTATGTAATATTAATAAATTATTGTAGCACGTTGTGTATTTTGATTTGTGTGTTTTGCTTTGATTCACTTAACGTGCTTGTCGTCGTTTGTCGTCGCGGTGCGGAAATCATAAACAAAACTTGATGCGAGTCACGAAACGATTTATGTCGATTCGTGTCATTCATAATTGTATCGATTCCTCTGGTTCTTTGGTAAAGAAAATGTCGGCGTGTTTCCTTTGCTCTGCGTGCACATTAAACGCAGCGCAAATTCGGCACGACGGCGAATGAATTACGACGTTGCGGATGGGAACGAAGAACGATAGAAGCAGGAGGAAGGAGTAACAAAAAGCCGCAAGCGTAGCGTAGACTACGATCGACTGACGACAACGCACAACGACTGCTTTTCGCCGAACCATCGGCACTCTCTGACACAAAGCCAAGACGACCGAGAAGAACAAACACGTAGCGATGTGGAGGCGCCGGGCATTACTGTACTCCGCGTGTTTGCGAGTGCACTGTGTAGGTGTGGAAAGTGTGCGGAGCGAGAATGTAATTTTGCATATGAGTCGCTGAATATCAGATGTAAATGCGGTGCGCCGGATCGGATCCCATTTGGCGAAACGCTACCTGATACCAGGCAGGAAAGCGCCAGAAGACGCATCGCTTTCTCATATTTGATTACAGTTCGCTTCGCAGAATGCTCACACGTTTGCGTATTGAAGCTTTACGGTAGCACTTTAGTAAATTGTGCCTAGCGGTTGAATATGGATCGGGGTTTAAAATTTGAGCCAAAAACTCACAAAAAAGCGACGTTTTTTCAATTAAAAAATTTTCTAAAGCAAAAAACTTTAAACTAGATTATACTGCGATTTGGTTTTAAGCTTATAATGACGTAGAAGTGGAGTGGAATTGAGTAATCTAATTAATAAATTACGTTAGCGGACCTGATTTCAGTTTCAATGAAATTAGGAGGCAACCAGTAGGTGATTACGGAAGTTGCCATTAATTACCCTCAAAACTATCTGATCAATACGCAACCGTGCGCAAAGTCCAACCTAAAGCAAGCTTGGACAGCTACGACGACGTTGGTGAGAGAGCTAGGTAAGTCGGAAGCGTGAGAGCTTACTTAATGCGAACCGATCGGCCGTGCGCAAAGTGCGACCATGAGGATGAGGGCACCCACTGCACGAAAGTGTGAAATACCATTCGGGAAGAAGCGTTGGAGCGCACGCAGGTCAATATTTCAACATTGTGAAATCCGATATCGAGAACACACAAAAAATTGTACGCATTGTATAGGGTGGAGGCGCCGGGAATTATGGGCAAATGGCCAAGATACTAAACCAATCATGCGGTATACATAACTATAATTGTATTTTGTCTATTGTACATTAAAAAACTTAAAACTAATTTTAGTAATTTTTTTTTTTGAAATTTCCGGGTTTTGTGTAGAACAAAACCGTTTTCTATAAATTTGTGTACAAAACTCGTTGTAGAAGTTAGTAGTAGAAAAGCAAAAGAACTGCATTATAATATCTTACTAAAAGTACCCTATTTGTTAGCACAAAAGAGAAGCGAAAAATATTTTCCTGGATTTAATTGAATTCGGTGAATTATTACGGACGGAATCCGAATGCGGACGAGAAACGAGAACAAAGAGGAAGATGTCGGAGCCACTACGAACTGGCGACTGGCGGAACAAACGTCCGACGCTAGAGGAATCGCATTGGAATAAAAAGGCAGCGGCAGCGCGGGAGTGCACACAACGCACATCGACCGAAATGCGATGAAAGAGCGCGCCGCGGCCAAGGGGTTGGCGCACGAATGCGCCAAAATACACGACTGGCGTGTCGAACACACGATGATTCTCGTCTTCGCATTAGACATAGAAGCGTATTTACTGCATATTCGTGGGGATGGCCGACACACGCGGAAAAGAAACGCAAGGAAACAAAGGCAAACGGAAAAATCATTTACGTCCCACGGTAGTAAAATGTGGCGCAAATTTTCATAGAGTATAAATATACATCATTCGAAGAGCGAACGAAAGCGAAAAAAGGTTTGCTGCCACGTTTATTGTTGCACTCACGCAACCCCGCCGCCGATCGTTTCAAGGGGCGGCTAAGGTACCAGCACGAGAATAGAAAAGAAAACTTTCGCCTTTACGCGTTTTGTATGAAAGCACGATTCATAGCTATAGAAAATGAATTCATACAATAAAATATTTTTTGTTAACATATTTGTTGTGAATGTAACATCCCCCAAAAATATTTGGACGTTTCTTTTCCGGATGTTTAACCCCTAAAAGATTAGCTTAAAAAAAACGTTGCACAGATAAATATTTTGAGTTACAAAGTTGTTTATTTTTTAACTTTAATTTAAAGTTTACGTTCATATGTTGCAGATATTTTTAATGCGAGCACTAAGTAATTGAGTCCCATTAATGGGGAAGTGCGCGGCAATGGCCAGTGACGGCGATACGCGCGCGTATCCGATGCGAATTTAATTAGGAAAACTTTTCCATCGCGGGTTTGGCGGCGCTCGCAACTGACTTTAACCGCGTTTGGCGACGTTCGTGTTTTTTTTTCTGATACGCTCCTTTTTGCATACCGCAGATGATGCTTGTCGTCGTCGTCCTCGATTTCAATCAATAGTTAAAGTATCAACAAAGTCTTAAAAACTCGCCGCGTCTGCACTTCGTTGGCCGCCGCCGCCCCTTCGTTTACTCGCGCAAATGGAATTTCCCGCAAATCTGCGCTGATACTAATAGATCCATAAAGGTTTTGTAATTAAAAAACTTTCAACTGACTTTCCTAACTGTTCACAACGTCTTAAAATTAGACCAAAGCATTAAAAAAGAAAAAACAAAAAACTGCGTTTTTTTTTAAATTTTTTTATATAATGCTTTATTTGTAAAGACTACAAATCAATAATTTGATTTTTTTGTTTTTTTTACTAACGTCTATTTAGTATGCTGGACGATAATAATAGGAAAGTACGAAAAACCACCCCTCGCTTGGTTCTGTTTGAGTGAAGGACTTTTGCGCTGGCGGATAACAAAGGTTGCGTGCTATGCTTTGGGCCGCATGATAGCAACGTCAAAGGTGAAAATTATAACGTTAGCCGCCCCTTACCCCCTTATTTTATACAGTAACTTGCACCCCTTTTCATTGCGATGCACAACAATCCCGTTGTAGTGTTGTAGTTTTTAAAATGGCCTTTTAAAACGCACGTGCAGGAAAAATAAAAATGAGTTCAACACGACATGACTGTCAAACACGAATTAGAATTTTTAGAAATTACTTTCACCCCCGTGTTGTTACTACTCATTGGTTTGTAATATATCTATCAAGTGGATTTATCTTGGTGGAACCTGAAATTCGTGCACCATTCGTAGGGATAATTGTTTTAGATTGCAAAAGGACTCATGCATGCGAATACACGAATTGTTTGTTCATTGTTGCGCATGCGCTCACGCACCCATCGTTGCCGAATTGCTTTAACTGAATGTGCGTGCAAATTTTGCATTTATTCGCAGTTCAATAGAATTCGTTTCGTGTTACTCACCACGTTGGCATTTATACAGTTTGGTTAAAACTAAATTGTCTTTTGATGTGTTGTCTAAATGCGTTCGTGGTTGCCTAACATTTGGTATAGTCAATGAAATTGCGTGCCCGTGTAACAGCCAGCAGCCACATATTTACGTTTATGTTTTAATAGAAAACAAAAGCTTGCGTTGTGTGTCTGACTCTGGCATTTTTTATTTCCGGTCGACACACAACGATATGAATAATCAAATTTTAATTATTACTCGTACTGGGTAATTGGATTAGTTTTGCGGGAGTGCATACAAACGCCGAGTGTAATAACTTGACATACGTGTTGCACTTTTAATCCCAGGGTAAAAAAGCTTTAACGCTTTTTGCGGCACAACGTAAACGAGGTACATTAGAGAGATAATTCTTTGCGGAGGTTTTGCGTTTACCGTTCGAAATAACGCTCGGTGTGTGAGTGCGAGTGTGGTATGATGGCGGTGGCGTTTTGGGGCGGCATTGGCGGCGCAACCAAAGTAGAATTTATGAGGGTCGGAAGCTCGGCTGCATATGATGATAAACTTGACGGCACTAATGGTAGCTAAATTTTCGGCCGAACGGGCTAGGCCCGGTTAGGCGCGACCCGAACGCGCAGGAAAAAGCTTTGATTCAGCTCGGGACCATCACGGCCAAGCGTTTGTGGGGGGTTACACTCTGGATTTCCGCTATTTTCGCTCGATTATGGCCAAAGTTATTCGGGGACCTGCCAAATGCACGCTTGCACCCAACTGGTAATAGCGGAACAGACTGGGAAATGCCTGCAGCATTCACAACTCGGACCATTTTCTTAGATGGGCCGGAAAATAATTTTACATAAGAACGTTAATTTTAATTAAAACAAAAAATAACAACTAAATTTTAAACTTCCGGTTTTTATTTTTTTATAAATTTCCGGTTTGTTTAAGTTGTAAAATTTTTGTGCTTTTCCAACAATTTTTTTTGTAGCTTGCTGTCAAAAGCACAAAAAATGTTTGGTTGCTTTTTGTGTATTTTTGAAGAGATTCCCCTTTCCGTGTGAGAGCAAATAAGATCATATATACGCATTACGATACAGTACATCACTTCCTCGTTTCGGCGCGATGCCGCTTTGCCGTCTTCTGTATCGAGCCCGTCAAGCGTGCTATCAACGCCGCCATCGCAGTGTGGAAAATTCGAAAAGATGAGGGATAAATGATTGTCTCGTCGATGGTAATTTATCAAAGGAAAGTCAAGCCGAGTCACCTTCGTCACGGTGGCTATATATCACACTCTTACTCGATTTCAAACTCAAATATTAAATTTATCAAAATCAGTGCTTAAAACTTTCAAAAATGTTGATTTAATTAAACAAAAGAACTAACAAAAAAAGTAATTTATGTTTACATTTATCATTAAATTTGTGTTCCTGTAATGTCCCTACACATGTGTTTTTTTAATTACAACCAAACACGGAAATGCGCCGATAGAGTACTGTAGCCTCCAGTGGGGCGGCATAAAAGTAAAAGAATTAAACGTTTGTTTAAATCGTTAGAACGATTCCAAGTCGAGATATGCGTCGCTTTGGGTTTAGAACGACGTCTTGTTCGCATTTTTATGATGCTAAACGTTTTAATGGCAGCAAATTAAGCAGAGTACACACAAACGCAACTAAGCGAGCAACGAAGGGTCGAGCAGGTATAAAACGGTGAAACGTTTCAGTGAAACCAAAAAGAGGTAGTGGGTGAAAGGTTGTATTGCAGCAAGAGTGCGCTATGCTTAATTACTTTATGAATATTACAATTTTTCTCCGTTATCATTAATTATACGACACGCGACAATTCATATATCAAGCGTAAAAATTTATACGCTGGCCCATGCGGGGGCGGCGGCGTCCGTGCTTGCAAAAGAGGGTTATAATAAATTATCCAGATATTGCAATTTGTATTCAACGAAAAGAGGCCGAACCCGGATGAATCGAGCGGAACGGCTTGGAGGGGCGGATAGTTGCGCTGGAGGCAGCTAAAACGTCGAGCG